>JZKD02S1771177.1:902013-915804 GCA_000966675.3 Picea glauca
TTATTTTGTAAATGAAATAGGTCAAAAAAAAATTAGGGTTTGTTTGTAAATGAAATAGGAAAAAAAAATTAGAGTTTGTTTTGTAAATAAAATAGGAAAAAAAGAATTAGGATTTGTTTGTAAATAAAATAGAAAAAAAAAAAATTAGGATTTGTTTGTAATTGAAATATGCCTTTCGGCGTTCATCAGCCACAGCCAAAATTATGTGGCTGTGCTAGTTTAAATAATGTCACATCATATATGAAAAGTAATTTAAAACATTTACATTTTTTAAAGACTGATTGGCCTTCTAGACCAGGTTTGAACCCTTGTAAGTGCTAGAAAGGGCCCGATTTTGATAACTAGACAATGGAGGGGACGAGTGCCGCACGCACTTAACACGTTGAAATTATGAGATGAACGCAGGCGCTCGATGATCTCAGAGTTATCGTCTACCGTTTCTTGCCTTCGTGTTATTCGCCTCCAGACGCTACGCTTTTGTGCTCTTTCTCCTGGCCTCTTTTAACGGGGTAAAATGAGCAGAGCAGGACATATGCATTCTGAATCCAACTTGTTTTATTAACTTATAAAAGAAACATGGTCGAATATCGAGCGATAAAATTCCTCCACTGGCGTACCATACTTTCGTCGGTTGTCGGATGGTGTTGATGTTAATGGGAGGAGTGGTGGTTGCACATGCGGAAGGACAATTGAAGGAGGAAAAAAGAGAAATTTCTCGCATGGACCATCCCGAAAAATAAGGAGAGCAACGAGCAGCACTGAACCATCACATGGCATTGTCTGCAAGCCGCCTTGACCATCCGTTGATTTTTCTCTCTATTTATTCGGTTTCATCAAACTCATCATCTATTCATTCCTCTGCCTCTCCTATTGCTCAATCGGCAGCTAGCCATTGGGCTCTGTGGAAGGAAAAGAGCGACAGAGAGAATGAACAGTGGAAGATCGGCAATAATTTATAATATCGGCCAAATCGTCAAAACAAGGAAGACAACTCAACGATGGCAATAATGTGGGCATATGCATGACCACTTTGGAGAAATTGTTTTTAGTAATTTTTTTTTAAAATATAACTAATGGGTTTTAAGATTAATGTGGTTGGTTTAGTTGTTAAGATTGATGGAAAATTTTGATTTCAGTAAAAAACTTTTTTTGAAAATATAACTAATTGTTTTATTAGGGTTTTAAGATTTATGTGGTGTGGTTTAGTTGTTAAGATTGATGGAAAATTTTGAATAAGTTAACTTTTCGTATATCCAATCATCGTATATGTTATGAGGACAAAATCATGGCTTCTGGAAACTTGTGAGATTTAGTTTTTATTTTATCATTGTTGATTTTTTTCTTTAAACTATGGTTTTAGAGATTTTTTCATTCCATAAAATTTTAGGAATTTCTGAGATTTAGTTTTCACTTTATTATTATATCTTTTCTTCTTTAAGTTAAGTATAACATACAAATATTTTTGAACTTCTAAATTGGATTTAATGACTTATTTATAATATCTTAATTATTTTTATCTTGTATTTCTTTATTGTGTCTCAATTTTTTCAGAAATTTACATGTGATAGAGTTTTTAATGGTATTAGTATTTGGAGAGTAGACTCTTCCTCTATTCTCAAATCGATATTTGGAGAGTGAGTATTTTCTATTTTTTCTTTCTGAGTTTTGAGTAGTAGATAAAGCATTGACTTCTTTTCATCCTCTTTTACTTGCACCACTATGGGAAAAGGCTTAACTTCTCTAAAAAGGACATTCTTGATATGAAAAACCATTCTAGGAATCAAATCATAAATCTTGTACCCTTTCACACCAATGCCATAGTCAATGAACATACATTCCATAACATTGTTATCCAATGTTGATTGCTTCTCCTAAGGCACATGGGCATGTGCTGCACAACCAAAAACATGAAAATGATAAATTATGGGATTCTTATATGTCCTAACATAAATAGGGGTGTTATTCACAAGAGATTTTGTGGCGTATGTGTTAATCATGTAACATGCAATAGTTTCTTATTCTTCCCAAAATTTCTTCTCTAAGGTAGCTCCACTAAGCATTCTCTCGGCTCCATACAACCCTAGTTTGATAAGAAATATATGGAGTTTTCTTACCACTTTAAAATACATTCTCCTTACAAAAATTATCAAGTACTATAAAACAAAAGTCACCACGATTATTAGTCCTCAACACCTTAATCTTATTACCACTATCATTTTCCAAGAGAATTTTTAACTACTTAAACTAACGATAAACCTTAGATTTAGCTCCAGGAAAATATGCCCCTATCCTTCTAGAATAATCATATATCAATGATACATAATACAAGGCCTTATAAATTTAAGGAATTTTAACGAGACCAAATACATGAAAGTGAATTAAGTCCAACTACTTGGAATATTTTCAAGAAATAGAATAAAATCGAACACAATTTTGTTTTCCATATATAAAATTCTCAAAAAAATCAAATTCAAGAGAACGATCATTCAATCCATCAAAAATATTTCTCTTTTTCAAGGCCTATGGGTATTGGTTGTACATCTTGATTATCTTCCTGATTCATATGTAGGTATTCCTAGCCCCCATCTGTTGGGGGTTCACTATAAGGTTGTAGATCTTACGGTAAAAGTTATGTTAGGGTTTTGGCCCAAAAAAGGTAACTCTTTTTTTATGAGGGAATTATCGTGCAGATAGGTATGTGAGTAAATATTGTATTCTCAGAGAGGAGACTATGAGAAAAAATAGGAAGTTACAATGACTATGTTGTAGGTTGTATCTCTTCATTTGTTGAATAACAAAAATGAAGGATGTGGTAATTTCTCTGGTGGACATGGCCCACACTAGGTGAAACACATATATGTATGTCTCTATTGTAATGTGTATCTTTTGTGTTTTATTTTCGCATTTGTTTTTTATTTTATTGCTCTAAAATCATGTTTTTTCTAACAATTGTTATCAAAGCGAAATGTAATTCGCAAGAAAAGATTGTTATTGGTTTGAGTGGGAGCAATGGAAGAAGATGGAAACTTTATGGTAGATAAATTTAAAGGAAAAAACTACGAGTGATGAAAGATATAGATGGAATATTATTTATATTAGAAGGATTTTTTCTTACAGTTGGGCAGAAAAAAAAAGAATTCAACGAGTATAAAGGACGAAGAATGGGTGGTTCTTGACAGAAAGGAACTAGCAATGATATGATTGTACCTGGAAGTGTCATTTTCTTTCAATATATTGAAATAAAATAAAATGGAGGATTTGATGGAGGCATTGCTAAACTATATGAAAAACCCTTGTCTTCCAACAAGGTATTTGTAATGAAGAGTTTATTTAATATGAATATCTCAAAAGGTGGGTATGTTGTCGACCATTTAAATAAATTCAATACAATTACTAATCAACTAAGTTATTCAGGTGTGAAATTTGAAGAAGAGTTTATGACCATCCTAATCTTGTGCTCATTACGAGAAAGATAGAATGATATGGTCATGGCTATAAGTAACTCTCTCTCTGGTTCAAATGCTCTGAAATTTGATGATATTGTTGGTGTTATTCTTAGTGAGGAAATGAGATAGAAAAGAATTCATGAGACATCAGGTAATGAATTGACCATGGAGAACAAGGGAAGAAAAAATTAAAGAGGAAGGAGCTAAGGGAACCACAAGATTTCTAGGAATGAAAGATCAAAATCCAAACTACGAAACATAGAATGTTGGAATTGTGAGAAGAAAGGACATCTGAAGAAATATTGTAGAGTTCCAAAGAAACAAAGAGATAGAAAACATGAGAAAAATAAAGAAAATGTAACATGTGATGTGTTACAATATTCTTTGATTCTTTTTTTATATAATATCACTGAATCTTTTGTAGTAGATTCAGGGGCTTCATTTCATGCCACACCCCATAGAAAATCTTTCCAAGATTATGTTTAAGGTGATTTTGGACATGTTTATCTGGGTGATGATGAACATGTCAAATTGTTGGAATGGGTAAGGTATAGATAAAGAAAAAGAATGGAAGCCAATGGTTATTGAAAGAGGTGAGACATATATAAGATCTAAGAAGAAATCTAATTTCAACAGGGTAGTTGGGAAGTGAAGGTTGTATATCTACATTTAAAGATAAGGTGTGGAATTTCACTAAAGGATCACTGGTAATGGAAACATAAGAGAAGATATACCTACATTATATTTATGTTATGGTAATGTTGGTCTTTCTATATCTTTAGAATCTACAAGAGTGGATACAACGTTTTGGCATCATGGGCTTGGATACACGAGTGAGAAGGGGATGAAGATACTTCATAAAATGAAATTGTTGCTAGAACTTAAACAAGTTGATTTAGATTTCCGTGAGCACTGTGTTTATGGAAAACATAATAGAGTCATATTTATCACTGTTGGAAAATAAAATAAGAGTGAAAGTTAGAGATTTTACATGTAGATGTATGGGTACTATATTAGGTGTCATCTCATGGTGTCTCTCATTATTATGTTACTTTTATTGATGATGCAACTATAAAAACATGGGTTTCTTGCATTTGACTATAAACTGATGTTTTTGACACTTTTAAGAAATGAAAATATTTGGTTGAGAATGAGACAGGAAAAATGTTGAAGTGTGTCATATTAAACAATATATGTGAATACTGCAATAAGGAATTTGATGATTATTGTTCATACCATGAGATTCATAGAGAGAAGAAATTTCCAGGATCACCATAAGTTAATGGTGTGTGAGAAAGAGTGAATAAGACAAGCATGGAATGTGTAAGGAGAATGAGATTCCATGTTGGGTTTCCCTTAAAGTTATGGGCATGACATTCCATGTTGTAGAAATTGTTGTTTACTTAATAAATAGAGGTCATTCAAGCTCCTTGAATGGTGGCATTCTAGAGGACGAATGGACAAGTAAAAAGGTAAACTACTCATTTTTTAAGACTTTTGGTTGTGAATCATTTGTCCATATTGATATGAAAATAGAACAAAGATTGAGGAAAAATCAAGGAAGTGTACCTTCATTGAATACAATGTTAATGATTTTGGTTATCAATTATGGGATTATGAAAATCATTAAATTATTAGGAGTAGAGATGTGATATTAAATGAAAAGGTCATATACAAAGATAAATTGTAGGGAAAGAAGTAGGAAAAAGAAAAAACAAAATAAACGATGCTTGATGAAATCAAAGAAAATAAAATTTCAAAGGTACCAGGAAATCAAAATGTATAAGAACATGAGTAGAAGGCACCTCAAACTCCTGTAAGTTTTGTTAGAAGATATGAAAGGTTAAGTAGACCCCTGAATGATATTCTCCTTCATTGTATTATTTATTGTTGACTAACTCTCGTGAACCAGAAATTTATGAAGAGACCAGGCAGGTAAACACTAAAAACAAGTGGCAGAAATGCATGAAAGAGGAAATGGACACCTTCGTAAATAACCATACTTGGGACTTGGTTTAGATGCATGTAGAAAAAATGTCATTGCAGAATAAATGAGATTACAAGTAGAAGGAAGAAGATGGGGTAAAAAATCAGTTGAAGGTTATACATGTTGTAAAGAAATTTGCACAAAAGAAAGGTATGTATTTTTATGAAATATTTTCTCATGTTGTTAAAATGACTTCAATTAGGACTATTTTAAGTCTTGTCGCAGTAGAAGATTTAATCTTGAACAATTAGATGAAAATACATCTTTTTTCCATAGGGATTTGGAGGAAGGGATTTATATGTAGCAATGAAAATGGTATGAGGTCAAAGGGATGGAAAATTTTGTATGAAAGTTGAAGAAGATATTTTATGACCTAAAGAAAGCTCGAAGGCAGTGGTATTTGAAGTTTGAAAATTTTATGATAGAACAAGGTTATATTAGATGTCATTATGATCATTGTTTTTATTTGAAGAGGCTAGAAAATAGGAGCTATATTATATTATTATTGTATGTAGATGACATGCTTGTTGTAGGGTCTAACATGCAGGATACAAATGCACTCAGAAGGAAATTAACTAATTCATTTGTGATGAAGGATTCAGGTGTTGCAAATAAATCTTTGGTATTAGAATAACAAAAGATAAGAAAATTTGTAAATTGACATTACCTTAGGGTGAGTACATAGATAATGTGTTGTAGAGGTTTAGAATGTAGAATGCAAAACAAATTAGTACACCTTTGGCTATCCTTTTAAAATTAAGCAAGGAAATATCTCCACAGACACACGAGGAGATATAATACATGTACATGGTCCCTTATTCATTAGAAGTTAGAAGATTTATGTCTGTGATGGTGTGCACAAGACTAGATATTTCACATGGAGTGGGAGTTGTGAGAAGGTATATGAAAAATCTAGGTAAAGAAAATTGGGAAGCAATAAAGTGGATTATTGGGTATTTGAGAGGTACTAATACTCATGAATTATGCTTTGTAGGTTCAAATACTATTCTACAGGGATATGTTGATTCATAATAAAGATATCAAGAGGAGCAACACAGAGTATGTTTTTACTATAGGTGAAACAACAGTAACTTCAATTTCGAAACACCAAAATGTTGTTTCATTTTTAACAACAAAATAAGATTATATTGTTTCTATAGAGGCTAATAAAGAGATAATTTGGTTATAAAGGTTTAAGGAGGAATTGGGAAATAAATAGGATAATAGTTGTTATGGACCTAACCTCCCTAACCCCTCACGCAGATAGAATAATAGGTTTTCCATGTAATAAAGGACAATATAAGTTAATAAGGACTATTTAATAAATGTGAACAAGTCAATTTAAAAAGACCTAATAGAAACTTTCACTTATAGAAAGATCTTCTTTTAGAATGTTCTTTATAAGATATAATTAGTATAAATAAAAGAAGGAGGCATGATAAGATTTTTCTTGAGAATTATTGTAATAGAATTTTGATATGTAGGAGGTTTCCACCTCTAAGGGGTATGTGAAAATTGGTTTCTTTGAATAAAGGTATTATTTCTAATATTTCTGTCTCAATATTTTTTTGTTCCATTGATATTTGCTAGATATTCTCATTTTTGCATAATATATTAGATTCGGTACCTTACAATCGGTATTAGAGAACTTTTCTCGGAAAGAATTGTTTTTTTTTTTTTCCAGGGTAGAGACGTGTTTTGGCATATTTAAACTACAGTGATTTGTCATTCAATGTATAAATATGCATTCGAGGAAGCATAAATGTAGGAAATATAAGATGTTTTTTATCCCAGATTGTTGGACACCCTTGTAATCCCTTTAAGTACCCCTTCAATTGGTAGCGCATTAGAAAACACCTATATAAGGACTTTCCTAGGCATCCCTAAGACCATTATAGATGAAACAATCATCCAATTGACTGCTATAGTGCCACTGAGAACAACACTTAGGAAGATACTTTCTAGTACCCGGGTAATTGGGTAGTATGGATAAGGGTACGTTCCATCCTCCTAAGTTGGTTCCCTGAGATATTGAGTCGAGTACTACTATTCGACCTTGAACGTATATCAGAGAGATATAGCACAGGGAAAACCCTTGTCGATAGAAACCTTGAAAAACCCTAATCCTTGGGATAGAGACAAAACAAAAAGTTAACAAACAAAATCTATTGTTGTGAAACTTTGCCTACTGCATTCGGGTTGTGAAATTACTACACGTTTTTTCTTGCTAAGAATTTGGGCATTTCTACACTGCATTATTATTCATATCAAACTTTAACTTCGCCTGAGCAAAAAAAATAGTATATTGATCTCGCTGTCACCATTATTTGGGACCTTTTCAATTGGATTTCTTTATTCTACTTGTTTACCTGGTGTTGAGGGGTCATAATTCGCCTTGACTCAACAGTAGGAGTTATACCCACGAATAAGGCCCAATTAGACTCTTCAGCGTTTAATAGTAGTACAATGCTCCAGATCAATTATCCATCAAATTCAATGGGATTTCACAATGATAGATATATATGTACCTTTCAAATATTTCCTCCTAACAAATAAATTCCCTTTTGGGTCACTTTATCCTATTTTTTATAATGTATTGAAAGACAAGTAATAATAAAGGAAAAATGATCTATATGGCAAAAGATTGGGCCTTGGGATAACCTTTGTTCCCCGGTATGAAAACAACAATTATTTCAAGTTCAGATGAGAAGCAATACCATAAAATTTCCATACCATTAGATATTATTTGAGAGAAAGTTTGAAAAAAGAGTACGCATGCAATATAATAGAGGCTAGAAAATAATTTTGTCAAACATTACCACACATCACATGCTAAGAATTTTCAATTTTCTTTCATCAGTTTGGAATAAATAATTGTAAATAATTCTAAGATAGCTTAAGAAATGGAAACAATCCACAAGGCTAATCACATTCCCACTTTAGATGAAGAAAAAAATGCTTATGGATTTACACAGAACTTCTGAATTCAATAATGTTTGTTTGAGGAATATTTCTCTGACAAAATAAATTCCTCCTTTTCTATCTAGAAAACCATTACTCTTAATACATGGTCGATGTATTTAATTATAAAAGTAAATTATCTAGAAATAGACACTATGTTGAATCTTATCAAGTAAACAAAAGAAAATTAGACTTAATCCATGTTTCCTTCTCCTGTTGTCTCTAGTTTTCTTGATGTTCTACTCCAATGTATTATTCATCTCATATTTTGACCACTGAAAGATGAGTTATTCGCATGTGTTGGCATAAGGAAACCTATGTTGGTCCACTAGTGCATTAATGATCTCTTTCATATCCACCACACGTTTAGTGTATTTATCTAGCTTGACACTTAGCCGTTGCAAAATTGTCATTGCTCTCATTGGGGGCTTCATGAACTTATTTATCTGTCCTAGGACAATGGTCAAAATGTGTGAAATTTATGCTTCATATGCCTAGTCTAGTTCAATGTTATTCCTAACTATGTCATGCAAGTTCATGAAGTCCTCAGGTTGGTCAGAATCTGGTAGTTGGATACATCTCGTTCCCTTATTTATTTTCTCCCAAATATTCACACATTCTTCCCATACTTCTTGTGTTTTTCGATGAGGTTCTTGTACCATTTATGTCCAGTGTTCCACAACCCTGTGTATTTTTGTGATACTATAATCTGTGAATACCCAAATACCATGTTCTTTTGTGTCTCAACCTATCTACACTTATCTGTTGTACTCAATCCGCTCCAAACACCTAGATCCATCTCTATAGGTGAGTTGCAGAGTAAGTATCCCCTCCCCACCACTCCACCTATGCTTCCCTCGAGTGCAACCCACCTGTAATGAAAATTTTATAAACCTATCACTACATGAGCATCCCTATAAATATTTTCATATCTACAAGTGGGCCATGAGGGGATCAGGGAGAGGACGGGCCCTGGCCCCGCCACTCCCTTCCCCATGGCCTGCCTGTAAAAAAAATCATCTCTACAAGCGAGCCATGGTGGGGGTGGATGATGGTGATCAAGTATGGGAGGGGCCCTGCTCCCTTGCTCCCTCTACCCATGGCCTACCTATAACGACAGGTTTGTACAAGTAAGACCCACTTGCAAACCCATCGATACACATGATCCATAGGGGGAGGGAGAAAGGGGGAATAGGGATGATTCTCTTCTCTAGTCCCTCCCCTCATGGTCTGCCCCTGTAACGATGGGTCATTCTTTATTTTTATTTTTTTTAATAAATGTTTTTTTCCTTAAAATTTCTATTTTTTTAAATTATATATTTCAAAGATTTTTTAATATCAATATTTCTTAAATTATTTTTTTCTTCCCTCTTTTAAATTAAGTGTTTTAAACATTCATTTTCAAAATATATATATATACATATATATATTTTCAAAAAAAAATCTTCCTTTCTTTCAGAAAATATTTTCTCTTATTATTATTTTTTTAATGTAATTGATATTTTTTAAAATGGATTTCCATTTATGTATTTTAGTAGTTTGTTTTAGATTTTATATATATACACACGTATTTTTTTTAAATGGATATATATGTGTGTGGTATTGCTTGTTTGTTCATTTTCTTTTTCTTAATTTATGTCTTTTAATATATATTTATGGTTTTTTTTAGCAACTTCAATTTTAAGTTATGTTTAAAAAAATACTGCAATTTTAAATTTGAGAAAAAAGGTGTTACCTATAAATATCACATTTTGATTCAAAGATTAATTCTAAGGTTTTAATTTACAATGGTACCAGTTGTCTAGGCCACAATTTCAAACAAACTATAATTTTAATCACTTTTGATTCTAAGTTCGATTTTAAATTTTTTGTTTGGAATGGTATTGGTTGTTAAAACCAAGATTTCAATCAAATTGTAATTTTAACCCTCGAAAAATAAATGTCATTATGGGAAAACCACTTTTTGATATGAGGACCTCGATTTTAAGATCTTTGTTTGCAACTTTACAAGGATTTAATGGACTTTACTTATTTCATTAGGAAAAAAGGAATTGATTTTTTATATATCATTTTATTATATCTCAGTAGGAGGAACTATTTTAATTCAATAAAGAGGTATCATAATTTACATTTTTAAACACGAAAACGTCTTTATGTGAATGTTCATTATTAATTTTGATTTTAAACGATTATATTTATAGGGTAATTGGTACTAATAATTAAGTAAAATTTTGTAAATCGCAGTTTTTGCATGGACAATGATGCTAGTATCTAACAATGGACTAACATGTGTGCTATCTATGGTAATTTGAATTGCATACAAAAAAATTCACACAAAAGAACTAAAACAATGTAATTATAGAAAGTCTAGAAAGAATATCGAGAGCACAATTTATAAAGAGCGGTATTCATGAGAAAACATTATTTTATCAGTTCTATGTATTGCATATGTTAGAAAAAGGATAGAAGGCCCTAGAGAAACGTGAGATACCAGTTCTATGTATTGCATATGTTAGACAAATGACAAAAGGGCACTAGAGAAACATGAGATACCATGTTCAAATCCTATCCTAACTCTCTCTAGATAAATAGAAAAAGTTTATTGAGTGAAAACGTTGAGAATTCTTTTTTAATTATTATTTTTTAACTTGCAATTAATTAGATGTCATAGATATAAGATAGCATTAATTTTATCTATTAATTTAATTAAAAAGTAGATTATGCATATATATCCTCCATTTCAGGTGAAAGGAAAGCTGCCTCAACTATACATGTAGTCTTCCAACAGATGAAATGGGCAATACCATCCTCCATTTCAAGTGAAAGGAAAGTTGCCTCAACTATACATGCATTCTTCCAATAAATAAAATGCATAGTAGACTACACACAAAACCTGGTTTCTATGGTCATTTTATGAAAACAAAAAAACAACAATTGTATTTTCAGCACAAGAGAGTACATCGCAACATGTCCAATCAAGTGAAGGCAATGACTAGTAACTACCCTCTCATAAGTCAACAAAAACAACATTACTTTGCTAAACAAAAACAACATTATTATACTAACGAATGACGTAGTTAGCTTGTATAATGTAGTCAAAAACAACATTAGTGTGGCAAGGAATGACATATTTAACTTGCACAATGTAGTCATTAATATTGTTACTATGAATTTGAATTATTATTTTTTAATTAAAGAGGCTTATAACTTAATAACAATAATAATGATATGCTCCAATTCAAGAGAATGTATATGCACTATTCCAAAAAGAGAATGTAAATAATTTATTTAGTTAATGCAAAAATCCATTTTTTTTTTTATCTATATAATGCAAAATCATAAAAATAACTAAACTGTGGAAAACCTAAGAATATTCTTTGATAGTCTCTATTGTATATGCAGTATTCTGAAAAGAGCATATAAATAATTTAACTAGTTACTCCAAAATCCATTTTGTATTTATATAATGCAAAATCATAAAAATCATAGTCTAATTTGCTAAGAATAACAAGTTATATTTGACGTTATAATAATATACAAAATAAAAATATAAAGATATCTATTATGATGTATTAATTTCTAAATTTATTTAAATATTTTCTTACTAAAAAACTATCATAACTTAGAATGTCAATAATTAATAGTAAAAATAGTCATCATTGATTACTAGACATGAATGCATTTTCAGCTATCATTCTTATAATAAGAAAAACCTCTGCATTCTGAATCCAACAGGTTTTATCGACATTTAAAATAAAACGTCTGGAATATATAACGATAAAATTATTCCTCCCCTTTGCGTACCGTAATGTCGTCGGATGTCGGATAGGGTCGATGTTAAGGAATGAGCTAATTTGGGAGTAATCGGAGTAATTCTTCTGATTTATATTTTAGGCATGTTTTTTGGTTGTTAGTTTTTAAATTTTTTATTAATTTAAAATTTTGATAGATTTTTTAAATATCTGGATTGGTTTAAAATGGGGCAAAATCCTAAAGTTTTGAAATAGATGAAACTTTGATCCATACGAAACTCAGATTACCTCTTAAAATCTGACCAAATTCATTCAATTTTTTACCTAAAAAAGCAAATCTGTTTACTTCAGAATTAACCTACTCCTCGAGGTTAATGGAAACAGTTGTGACTGCAAACCCGAAAGACAATGGGAGAAAGAAAACAAGGAAATTAGTCGCATGGACCATCCCGTAAAATAAGGAGAACCACCTGCAGCACTGAACCGTCACATGGCACTGTCTGCAAAACTGCAAGCTTCCTTGACCATCGACCATCGGTTCATTTTTCTCTATATTTATTTGGTTTCATCAAACTTATAATAATAATATACAAGATCAGTAGAATAATGAGCTGTAGAATAATTACGTCGAAAGGCGTATACCTTTTCACAATGAGCACAATTAATCAGCTTTTAATCTAAAATTTTAATCTGATGGTTAACAATTGAAGATGCTGGTATATTCTTAGTCGTCCTCCCAAATCAATGAATGTGATTTACTCTTCACAACTTCCTTGTATTTCTGAATGCATCCAATTACTGTGGCACTATATGATTGACACGTTAAATGATTAACCTTTCAGATTACCATTTAAATTTCCTCAAGTGTCTGTCCAGACGTTTCATTTTCTGACTGCATGTGCGTTTCATTTTCTGTGGGCATTTCATTTTCACCACGAATTTCAGCTGTCCGCCCTTTCGGCGTTCTCAGCCGCTAGTTAGCGGCTGTGCTAGTATACTAGCACAGTCACATAATTGTGATTGATGAACACCCAAAGGCATATGAAACACTCAGATTGCTAAAATTTCCGAGGAAAACACATGGACGGACAGGTGAGGAAATTCGTGGTTAATAATTTAAATGTGGTAATGTTAAACGTTAATCATTTAAACATGGCAATCATATAGTGCTATAGTAATTTCTTAATATGATTAGGTAAATGTGAAAAAGTAAACAGGGTAACGGATGCATTCAAAAATACAAGGAGATTATGAACAGTAAATCACGTTCAATGATTTGGGAGGACAACGAAGAATATTCCAGCTTCTTTAATTGTTAGCCATCAAATCAGAATTTTAGATTAAAAGATAATTAATTATACCCATTACCAATAGATATACACCTTTCGGCGTAACTTTCAACAAAACAAGATCAGCAAAATCGTCAAAACAAAACGGATAATTCGACGATGAATCAAACTGGTCTACATTCATGCAGCAATCACTGCCATACAGCAGGCGCTGTTGATGAGATTTTCTTTCCGTTACGATGAAGGTTTTATGACGGATTACGGGATGAGAATATTTACTTATCCGTTTGACGTCTTTTTAGTGACTGATTACGCGATGAGAATATTTATTTGTTTGGTTAATGTCCTTAAATGTT
>JZKD02S1771177.1:915814-929664 GCA_000966675.3 Picea glauca
ATTAGTATATCATCAAAAAATACTAACACAAATTTTCAAAGGAAGGGCTTGAAAATGGAATTCATCAACCCTTGGAATGTGGAAGGTGCATTTGTAAGGCCAAAAGGCATGATCACCTTTTAATCTAAAATTCTAATCTGATGGTTAATAATTGAAAATGCTGGCATATTCTTAGTCGTCCTCCCAAATCAATGAATATGATTTACTCTTCCTAACTTTCTTGTATTATGATTACCACGTTTAAATGATTAACCTTTGAGATTACCAAGTTTGGATTTACTCAACTGTCGGAGGATATCCAAGCATTTCATATTGGATGGCCAACCCACCTAAAATTGATGTTTCATTATCTGGTTGTCCAACGTTTCATATTGGATTGCCGCAAGCGTTTCATTTTCTGGTTACATATTGGATTGCAGCTTATACTCCTCAAGTGAAGAAAGGTGGAGAGTTAGCGAAAGAACTTCTGATCAGCCCCGAATCATAGTTGTTGAGTTAAGTGAGGAGGATTGCTCACGATTCCTCATGATTTTGGTGAACAATTTGAGAGCCCCACTCATGGGTGCTCACTAAAAAATCGAGCAAGCGACGCAGAGGGCACACCGAAAATTTACCCTCCGTCAATTCAAACGTGAGGGCACACGAGAGATTCTCCCAACCACGATGAGGAGGGAAAAGAGGTCTCTCGTAATTATGTGAGAACGTGGAGCCTGTAGCAGAGTGGAGAAGCCTATAACAAAGCGAAGGAGCCCATAGATTCTCGCGTGAAGAATAATTCGTGGAGGACTGTGCACGAGTTCAAAGAAGATGCAGACTATAGCTTGGAGGAGAAGTCGTAGTTGTTGAGCATGAGGTAGATATGAAGAAAGAAATTAGGTGGGTTGTTGTTATGCTCCCAAACCTTCATATGGGAGATCCATCGATTTCTCGCAGAGAGAAGAGTTTTTGGCTCTTTTATTTTGTAAATGAAATAGGTAAAAAAAGAATTAGGGTTTGTTTGTAAATGAAATAGGAAAAAAAAAATTAGAGTTTGTTTTGTATATAAAATAGGAAAAAAAAGAATTAGGGTTTGTTTGTAATTGAAATATGTCTTTCGGTATTCATCAGCCATAGCCAAAATTATGTGGCTGTGCTAGTTAATTAATACATTAATTATGTATTAATATATTAATGGTGGTTTCAAAGCGATATTCTTTATCAACTAGCAACAATTACTTTATAAAAGTGGTTAATATCCATTAATTTAAAAAGATGAATAAATGACGTCCATAAACATATATCAACCACTTTTATAAAATAGTTATTACTAATAATATTGATATATCAAAAAATATTAATAATTTTTTTAACAAATCCATATATTTAAACAAAATTAATACATGACAAAAATATTAAAAACAAGTGAACCAATAATTTGATAATAACTAAACTGTATAATCTGTTAAGAACTAAACTCCATATTAATTATTAACTATAAACTTTGACCAGCCTTAACCAACGTATGCATTCATTCATGTTCTGATGCGAAACTCGACAGAGTTATACATCCGTGCCTACCATGAAAAAATTTAATTAAGGCTTACCATTGCCTATCATGCCATTTACATATTTTATGGTTTTTTTACTCATTTAATTGCCTATTATCTCTTTAATGATTCAAAATTGTTTGTTTATCTCTTTTGGCAGTTTTTTTAACATGAACAGACATGATTTTTATGGTTTGGCCACTAAACTAAATAACTAATACTTTATATTTTATTAGATTTGAGTTCAATATTAATATATTAATAATAATGTATTATTAATGTATTAATACTTTAATAATATATTTATTAAGGTATTAATACTTTAACAATGTATTTATTAAGGTATTAATACTTTAATAATGTATTGATATTTTTTTAACGTATAAATTTTGTAATATTAATATTGATGTTTTAATATAAATATAAATATTAATATCTTAGAGTATTAATAATGCTAATAAATATTCTTGGATGGGGTGATTTTGATGGGTGGACATCAACGAGTGGACACATGGTTTAGTTTCTCGCCACTTCGAGTCAGGTCAGGGCGTATTCAACCTCCATCATTAATCCATGAATTTAACGCCTCAGTTGTCGCCCCTCTATAGTCATTTAATTTTGGTTCATTTTAATGTTATGCCACCTCTGTTTGTGGGAGCGTTAATGGCCATGGAATGGAAAAAGTGTCAGTCTCATCACCCTGCCTAGCTTTGCGGTTTTAGGCCTATGTTCTGGAGAGCCATGACTCATTCGATCCTTGGCCTCTCGAGTCCTGGCCTCCTCTCACAGTTGGTCCAATATTTTTCCTCTATCTCGAGCTTCCGCGAAGCACTCGACCCTCTGCATCCAACACGTTTCCTCAGATATGTCATTGTTTCTAGGTTTGGCTCATCTCTAGCCCTTTGAGCAACATCATCCATGAGCTCTATTTATGGTTTCCAATGGCTTTCATGATGCCTCAACCCTTTAGCCTTTCCTCAAGCCTAAGGAGAATTAACGCAAAGAAGTTGGAGGACAAAGAAGAGGAGGAGCCCAGGATCAGGATCAAGGAGCGGTGGTCGGTCTCGACTTTGATTGTAAGTTGATTCATTTTGAAAATAATAAAAAAATACTTTTCTCGTCCCAAATGCATGAGTTATCTATGATTTGTGTGGTTTATGCTTAATTTCTAACCTTCAAGTAGAGAAATAGCATGCATGCATAGTGTTTTGTCTTGATTGCAGGTTAACTTTGGAAGGAGCAGCGCAACGGAGGATCTACACCAAACATCTGTAAAAATGTTAGTAGTTCCTTTCCATGCATGTGCCTTGAAAGAGGGGTTTAAGTTTTGGGGTGGTAGGTTAAAAGGTTATTTCTTTAAGGTCAAAATCTGCATGCAAATCATACCCTACTTTGCTAGCCCGTAGGGTATTATTTCCCAACAACAGAATTGACGACTCCACTAGGGATAGATACTCTTAGGGTTTCCAGATTTAGTTGAGGTTTTTGGGTAGTTTAAAGGATTAGATTTTATGTTTCTTTGTTTGTCTGTTTTTTGTTAGGTCAAAGCTAGCAGGGAAACTGGTTCTTTAAGCCAGTTTTTCCTTGACTATTCCTTGACGGTAATTATCGGGACACACAGAGGTACACACAACCTGCAGAAGGCTTGTACGCGTGTAACTCATGCACTAAAATTCTATAGCATGTGTTTGAACGCCTGCTGTAGAGGTTTCAGTAGCGTGTAGAAGTCATAGAGCTTGAGAGGCAGTCCTCCTCTTCCCTGTTAGAATTATACATTCTCAGGGCACTTTCTGGATCCTGTCTGAGTCTTGCTGGTTCATAGTCTTGTCTCAGTTTTCTTTATTGAGTTTTGTTATTTCTTGCAGTTATTTTTCTTTTCTATTAAGAAGAAGCATCCAAGCCTTCAAGAGACCTTGATTTTCAATACCAGAGGCCTCTTCCAGGTCTGGGCTGCCTGTGTTTAGTTTTTTCTTGTATTTTATACCTACACGCGGCCTGTGGCAGTTCATCCCACGGGTACCCATGCTCTGTTATAGCTCAGCACGCGTTTGCACACGTGCTGTTTCAGTGACAGTAGTGGGCTTGACAGGTTGCTTTTCAATCAGGGTGGGCCAGTCATCCCCTCCTATGGTGAGAAGTGTTCCTCTCAGGAGTTTGAGTCTAGGGTTTCACAGTCAGTAGGTTAGGGCCTCTTACCCTTAGCCTATTTTTTCTTAGTTGATAGTTGATAGAAAAGATAAAAAAAAAATAGAAGAATTAACTGTGTTTTATGGTTTTTAGACAAGCGTAAGAGTCGATGTTTTCTTGATTGCCATTGGGTGTCTTTTCTCTGGTTCTTTGCGATCTGCGCTTTAAGACAGAATTTTATTTTGTCTTCTTCGTTTTGTGCTTGTCGGCATTTTCCCTTTGTTGCTTCATTTAGCACTCAAATAAAAAAATATATATATCGCTTTTTCATTTTCTTCTTTGCTTGAAGATTGTGTTGTTGCATCAATAGCTAGGGAGAAGTCTTTTTGTTAATAAGTTTTGGCAGTGCATTTAGAGCATAAGTAGGTAATAGTTGAGCGAAAATTCCTTTATGTTTGCTGCATGAAATCTTAGAAAAATTGAAAAGAAAAGAAGTCTTTCTTTGTGAAAAGTTGTTGATTTTTGCATTCAGTAAAAGTTTTTGTTTCAAGCATTTTTCATTTGATTTTGCTTTAAGTCTTTACACACCATTAGTTTCGCCTTCATACCTTGTGATGTAAAAAAACCCATAAAAGGAACACTAATTTAAAATCTATTAGACCTTTTGTTTGTAGGGTTCATACACTAGCTCAGGACTAAGGCCTTGGAATAGGTTGGAGAGGAAACTCTCCAAGGCCACTCAAAACCAAACATTGGAGTCTGTGATAGGGAATGTAGAAGTCCAGTTACATGGAAGTTATCCGGGATCCCCCTCTAACACAGCGGATAAAGACGAGGTCACGTGAGGAAAGGTAGCAAAGATAACCCCTCCAAAGCCGGACCAAGCGTAGTGGAGAACACATATCGAGGATTTGTCTTGGGATTCCATCGTTTGCATTTTCCACGGAGCTTCGTGGATCTCGAATCCGTTCGAGGTCCTTAGTTGTCTTCCAGAACATTTTCTCTCGATACCCTGGACAGGTTTCGGGCTTGATACCCTGCTCATTGTGGTATACCTAACTATCGATTGTACCCGCTTGGTGACTGTTTGTGTGCTAGCAAACTAGTTGCCAATATTTTTAGGGACATACACAGGTGACTACGGGGGTATACCGCAGTACCTAGGATAGACATCGGGCCACGCTTTGCAGAGAATACCCGGAGGGTGCTTCCATTTTCGAGTTTCACTTTCACCGGTAAGTGGCTCTAGTGTTGGTTGTTGTAATTGTTCTTCCAAATAGTTAGTGATTGCTTGTCTTATCACGTAGGGGATTTTTTTTAGTGTGTGTTACTATTTGATTGTGTAGAATACCTTAGCATGTCTTGGATCTTCTCACACAGTGGAGGATCCTGAGATCTGTCGGTCATGAAGGCTCTTGGGCCTGCTGCCGGTTATACTAGATCCACCCCCACCACCATTGAGGTGGAATCTAGACCAACAAGGGTCTTTCGAGGAAACCGGTTTACAAACCATTGTGCCTGAACAACTCCCAGAGGAATCAATCACTAATCTTGGCTCGGTTGAAACCCCAACCACCGATACTTGGCCATCGGTCATTGTACCCATCCAATTTTATGAACGCATGTCAGTGCCTCACACAGTTATGGAACCAAACATTGTTACTTCCTCTGGGAATTCTTCCATTCCCACCACCGTTGCTACCACAAGAGAAGCATATCCTAACTTTCTATCGTCGGTCCGAGCCACTACGGTCTCGACCGCAACTATGTCGCATAGTGGACCGACCCCATCTATCGCGACGGCCACACCTCCCTTCACACCTACTGCGACAGGCCCTCCGTTCTCATACGGTATGCCTAGTTCAGGTACAAGTCCTGCACTCACTTACTCCTCTTTAGAGACTTTGGGTCTAGGGGCAGGGAGCTCTAATGCTCCTCTGTAGGGTCAACTTGGGGACATTCTTGTCCCTTTTAAAACTTTTTCTTACGCTGGAGGTCATATCTCTCCTTCGTCCCCTTCGCTTGGTGGTCTGCATCAGCAGTCCGCTGGGAAGCCTGCACACACGAGTTCATTTGGATCCAGAAGTCAAGGAACACCTACGCAAACTCTGTCAGTAGGTTCGTCACCGTTTGTTTGGAACGAGACATTTGGTAAAAGCACTTTGGCATCCACTTCTTTCCCATCTGGGGGCACCCCCATCTTTGGACAGTCTACTCCGGCACACGGTACTATTCCTGCATCGGGGGCACATATAGCAGGACCTTGGAACTCAGGACAAGGATCCGTTCCTTCCTCTAAAATGTCATTCTAGGGTAATTCTTTCCACAGTCAATGGAACCCTGGACATACTTCTATGCCTCTCCCATCGGGACTGGCATGGGGTAATCCTTCCCAAAGTTTGTCAAACACGATGAATGCCAAACATCTTATGTCCTTTATGGAGAATCATCCAACGATGTCTCCACAGATGCAAAATCCTTACGCTGGTGAGGGCCATGGTTTCTACCAGAATCTGGGCCATCAACCAAACTTTTCCTGGCAACCTGGTGCTAGTCAAACTCCAGGACCCTTTTTCCCAGGCTATCAGCAGCAACCCAAACTACCATTCCTGGCAACGTTACACTTGCCCGATTTGACAAGGTTGTTAAATGATCCTATTTGTCATGATCCACGTTGGCCTCCTATACCAATGAAGTTGCCTTCAGACATTCCAAAGTTCGAGACCAAGCCTAATGAAGATCCAGGTGATCACGTGACTACTTTCCATCTTTGGTGTTCATCTAACTCATTGAAAGATGACTTCGTCCAGTTGCGATTGTTTCAAAGGACTCTTGGGAGTGCCACGAAATGGTACATCGAGCTTGATCGCTCATGATATTCTTCTTTTGGCGAACTGGCTATGGCCTTCCTTAACCATTTCCAGTTACCTGTGAGATACGACGTGGGCACATAGCTTCTTGCCATTTTCGAACAGATAACAACAGACCATATCTCTGATCATATCCGAGAGTGGAGATGTTGAAAGAGTCTCATCAAAGTACCAGTCCCACCAGCATTCCTGCTTGATTAGTTCCTTAAGTCTTTGATACCGCAATTATCCAAAGACATCGAAACTTCGGGGGTTTTCTCCGAAGAGGATGCCATCATGAAGGCTCAATAGTTTCAGCTCATCTATTCTCAGTCTAGTTTATTATACAACATCCTGCTGGATGCACCACGATCGATACTGGATAAAACTAGACTGAGAGTCGGACCACATGCCGATGGTATCGTTGGTTCGACAAAAACCAAGCCCACTGAGAAATTGACAAAACAATTGCAACAGTTATCTATACAACACTCAGCGGCCAGCCAGACTACTTCTTTGGCTGCTCCTCCTACCCAAATGTCAGAAGTACAATCTGTGCAGACGACTAACCCAAAGGCCCCCCAGCAGCTTGAAGGGAGGAAAAAACAACGTAATAAGGGTAAGGGGGATAAAAAACCCATAGATAATGCTAGCGAGGACGCTATGGAAAAATGGAAGGCGAGGTATCCGTGCAACTTGTGTACAGAAGACCACTCGACCCATCTATGTCCTCGACTTGCAGAGGCCCAAACATTTGTCACATAGCAATAGCAAGCAGTGTTGACTAATCCCTTTCAGCATGGGAAAAATTTAACTCAAGCCTCTACAAGTGCCGAAGGGGGCAGCCAGGAATCCTGCCGTCCTCCAAACAGTTCCTCAGCCGCGACCGTATATATGGTTAGGGGTGATGCGTTAATAACGACTAGAGCACACGGCTATAGTAAACCAAGCGCCTCTGAGAAGGGTAAAGAAGCTGAGATCCCATCTCTTCCTCTACAGATCGAGAAGACATTGGGTGAAACAATGGCACGCATCTCGAAGAGTTCATTTAAGAAATGTTCTCACAACCCAAACGCAAGGGCCGCCCATAATTACTCCATGGTGGAAGATTTATCACAAACCCCTTGTGCAATGTCCTCTTTGGAGGTCCTCCAAAGTTGCCCTGCTCAGAGGAAAGCCTTGTTGACTTCTTTAGGCTCTACTGAGATTTGTGACCCGGGTACCATCATGTTAGATACAACCAATTTGAAACCTCATATGCCTTACCACATCGCGTTTCATATAGTAGTGGCTCATCCCATGAAATTTTTTACACAAAATATCTTCTGCACGGTGGTCGACAAGGGCGCTTCGACTTGCGTTATGTTGTTAGCATGTTGGAAAGCCATTGGTCAGCCCGCTTTGTCTCCAGCACCTACTCTCGTCACTGCGTTTGACGGTCATTCTTTTCAACCACGTGGCATCATTCCTTCCTTCCCTGTGCAGTTAGGTGGGGAGATAGTGTGCATTGAAGTAGAGGTAGTCGATGCTCCCCTCGACTATAACCTCTTGTTAGGTCGGAGTTGGACTTATGCTATGCAAGCTGTGGTCGCTACAGTTTTCTGAGTCTTGTTGTTTTCACATGAGGGTCGGATAGTGATCATTGATCAATTGTCCTTCTCTAAGCCTGACCCAGTGTTGGGAGCATCCACAGTTCCTATCATTGATAATCCTCAGCCCGGTGACGTTAACGTAGGAGTTGGTTTGTGCCCATCCTTGATGGGTACCTTTGATTACCCACCTCCTCATAATGATGTCAATTTTATATCAAATTACCACAAGGCTGAGATTTTTCACATTTCGTTGTTCCGCATGACTTACTTTGATGATCTGTAGATTCTTCCTTCCCCATCAACCACGATGGATGAGACATGGCACTCCAACATGTCCATTCCCTTGTCAGTTGCTGAAGTAGTGTACTCTTAATCCAGCAAGCTTTAGCTACTCCCGATTTGACTCCCGCACAAGAGTTGGATCCACTTTCAGAGCCTATTTGGGCTCAGGATTCTCTGGCTGCCACCGATTTGTTAGACTTAGTATTTCCTTCTGACAAAGCGGTAATCGAAGCAATGACTAGTCTGGACAAACCTTGGGACGATCTTCATCACAGGTCATATTTCCTCCCAGAGTTACACCGAATTGAGGCAGGAGAATTCACTATCACCATGACGAGAGATCAGCCATGTCCTATTAACCTCTTATCTACATAGGAAATTTATGTTGAGGGAAATATGGCGACTATCGCTAAAACCATAACTATTAACATCTCCCGAAACCCTGGCATCATAGAGAATGTCTTCGTCGGAGTGGATTGCTCCCCCGAAGAGATTCAGATTTACACAGATATTTTCAAAGAATTCGACGATGTTTTTGCCTGGTCTTACGAGGAAATTCCAGGTATCGATCCAAAAATAGTGGAACATGAAATCATAACATATCTTGATGCCAAGCCTGTTCGAAAAAAAAATCGTCCAGTTAATCCTAAGAAAGAAGCAGCCATCAAGAATGAGGTTGAGAAATTTCTCAAGGCAGGGTTCATTTACCCTATTCATCTGACTCAATGGGTGTCAAACCCCATGCCGTTCGATAAAAAACAAGGCACGATTCGCGTATGTACCAATTTCTGTGATTTGATCAAGGCATGTCCTAAAGATAATTATCCAACCCCATTCATCGACTAGATCATTGATGAATGTACCGATTGTGAAGCCTTTTCGTTCATGGTTGGTTTTTCGGGCTATAATCAAATCCAAATCAAACCTGAGGACCAACACAAAATGACATTCATTTGTCCGTGGGGTACATTCGCCTATCGTAAGATGTCTTTTGGCCTAAAAAATGTTGGAGCCACTTTTCAGTGGGCCATGTCTTTTGCGCTTCATGACCTCAAGCATATAGTAGAGGCCTATATAGATGATTTATCATCGCGCTCTCACAAGTGAAAGGATCATCCTATGCACCTCAGACTAATCTTCGAACGCTGTCACTACTTTAGAATTCGCTTGAATCCCAACAAGTGCAGCTTTTGTGTCACATCAGGATGTTTGTTAGGATTCATTGTATTAACAACATGGATCATGGTGGATCCTCTTAAGGTGGAGGCAATAATCCATTTTCCCCCCCCACACACAATTTTACAACTTCAAAGTCTTCAAGGCAAGGTGAACTTCTTACGACGCTTCATCGCCAACTATGCCAAAATCACCAAGGGATTTATGCATTTACTGAAGAAAGATGTTCCCTTTTTCTGGGATGAAGCTTCTAAACGCTCTTTCGATGCATTAAAACATGCCCTCACAACCGCACCTCTGCTACGGCCACCTAATTATAACAAGGATTTCCTATTATATCTGGTTGCGGCAGAGTCAACTATAGGCATGGTTTTAGTTCAAGAAGATGATTCATTTTCCGAATACGTGATCTATTACCTGAGCCGAGGCCTCGTAGGACCGAAACTTAGTTATTACCATCTAGAAAAACTTGTGTTGGCAACAATTCATGCTGTTCAACGGTTCCGCCACTATGTTCTGTTTCGCAAGACCACCATCGTTGCTGTCATGAATCCATTCTAATACATGTTGAAATGACGAGTTATTGGAAGAAAAATCAGTAGATGGATGGTCATCCTCCAATAATTTGACTTAGACTTCTTTTCAGCAAACTCCAAGAAGTCGTTGGTCTTCGCAGAACTTATTTCGGAACTTCTGGTTGAGTCATGTGACGTTGTGCCTGAGGTATCACCTATCTGGGGGGATATGTTTTTGATTGAATCGTCAGACCCCTGGTATGGAGATATACTGATCTATCTCCATACTTTGAAGTTCCCCACCTCTACTTCTCATGATGAGCGCCGACGGATACGCCATCAGGCTAAGAATTATCTCATACTCAATCATACGTTGTATCAGAGAGGTGTAGATTGCATCTTGCGTCGATGTCTCACTCATGAGGAGGCCGTCATAGTGCTCAACGATTGTCATACAGGAGCTTGTGGCGGTCACTTATCTGGGTTGGCAATAGCCCAAAATATTTTATGAGTAGGTTACTTCTGGCCCACACTTATCAAATATTGTATCGAATCGGTCAAGAAGTGGCATCTGTACCAAATCTTCTCACGGAAGATGAGGGCACATCCAGCTCCTATTTTTCCTGTCATCATAGTTGGTCCCTTCACTAAGTGGGAGATTGACTACACTACATGCAAACCCCCGTCAGCAAGGGGGCACCGCAATATCATCGTAGCCGTCGACTACTTCACTAAGTGGGTCGAAGCTATGCCAACGTTTAAAGATGGCGGAGAGACTGCAACTCTCTTCTTATTCAACCAGATTATATCAAGGTTTGGCATCCCGAGAGAGATTGTCACTAACCATGGAAATCACTTTCAGAATCAAATGATGACCGAGTTAACATCAAATCTTGGGTTACGGTAGGAACATTCATCACCTTACTATCCCCAAGCCAATGGGCAGGTGGAAGCTATGAACAAAACGCTTAAGATGATTCTACAGCGAACTATCAACTCAGCCAAGTCAAATTGGCATTTGATGTTATACTCGTCATTATGGGCTTACCGAACATCAGTTAATACCGAAACCAGTTTCTCACCTTTCCAACTCGTTTATGGGTAGGAGGCAGTCTTGCCCATCGAATGTCAAATCCCATCTCTGAAATTGGCAGTACAGTTATTACCAGATACTTCTCCGCTTGAAGAATGGTTAGAACACCTTGAGCATCTTGATGAACAGCGTTGTGATGCGGCCCTGGCCAATGAGGCTCATAAACATAAGGTCAAGTGTCAATATGATAGGTCCCTTCGTCCTCGGCTTTTTTCTGAGGGCGACCTTGTCCTGGTCTATCACCAAGATAAGGACCCCCTTGGGGCAGGAATGTTTAAACCCATGTGGTTTAGACCCTTCATTAATAAAGAGGTTTTAAAGAAGGGCGCTTATCGTTTGGTCGATTTTGAAGGGAATGCTTTGGAAAATCCTAGAAATGGGCTCTACCTCAAGAAGTATTACTTATAGAATGGTCACTGTGGGTAACTTTTTGTAACATATGTATAGTCTTTGTACTACTACTTTTTACGTTTATTTTAAAGAGTGTTATGGACATGTCATTGATGTTATCTTTCATCAATATGGCAGATGTCAAGTGAGTCTGAAGTGTTCATAGGGTATGCGGACGGCGCTAGTCGACACACATGGAGGCTTTCTTCCGCATCTTGGGCAATCTTTACACCACAGGGTCAGTTGTTATCTTCCGAAGGTATATGCTTAGGTGACACCACGAATAATGTTGTTGAGTATAGTGCAGTTATTGAGTTTCTTCGTGACGCTTTGTCATTGGGTATCTCTCATCTTCGGGTCTATCTAGATGCTCAACTGGTTGTGTCACAGCTAAACAAAATATACTGGGTACATGAACCAACTTTACACCGACGATTCCTTAGAGTACGTCTCTTGGAACGCAACTTTGATTATATCACATATTTTCATGTTCCTAGGAGTTTAAATCAAATCACAGATACTCTAGCTAATCACATTTTAGATTGGCATCTTGCTCACATATAAAAAGATCATGAACATAAACATGTAAATACATTTTTGTACACATAATCCATAAGACACAAAAGAGATAAAAATTTATATATGCACATCATAAAACCCTCAGAGTACATAGATGGGCGCAAATGCCTCAAAAGTGGGAACAATAGCGAGTCACTCGGCTTATGCCCTCAAAACATATATACATATCAGTGCTCGTGGCACATAAAAGTCTAAAGTCTACTCAGGTCCTATGGGCCCTGTTATAATCATGTACATCCTGGGCTAAACTCCTAAACAATCGGACCCATGTCTGAGGTTCCCCCACAACATGAGTCTGCATGGAGGGTGGTAGGTCCTCTATCTCTGCCATGGGAACTGTGCGAGTGAGTGCAGTAAAGTTCCGCTCAATCCACCTCAGGACTCTCTCGGCCTCTCCTACTGGGAGGTTTGATCCATATGGATATCGGTGGCCACCCACCTTTCCAACTGGCTCAAAACAGTTTTCTGACATTTTTGGCAATTTACTATTTTTAGCAGTTTTTTGGGTCCTGAACTTGGGGAGCCGTTTTGAGGCCCTAAACGACGCTTTTTGGGGTATGTTGCAATATTAAGAAATTTTGTCGAAATGTTGTATTCCTCAGATAGATCTTTCTAATGAGGTATTATATGCCTAAAACGGAGATCATATGAAAAAGTTACGACCCCGGGAAGTTGATGTACTAACTTACCCAAAAGGGGCCCACATGACTCTTGGCGCTTCATCTCCTAGGGTTAGGTTTTTGGATGTTTAGGAATTTTGGCATTCCTGTTTATTGTAAAAAGGCCTTTAGAGCCTCATTGTAATCATCTTCTTGCAAATGTACGCTGTCGTCGCATCTCTTCTCAGAGATAAGCTGCCACCATTCTAGCAAGCTTGTTTTCGCTGCATTTTACAGTTTCAACTTATTTCGTTATTTAATAGAAAACCAGTTTTACTGTATCTCTGTTATTTTTGTGTTAAGAACCTGTTAATAATTTGTATTCATTTCATTCTGCTCATAAAATTTGGATCAGTGGTATCGGAGCAGTCTTCTCCTTGTTGTCTTAATGCATGTCCCCAACGAGATCGGAGTACAAAGAATTGGGTCTCGAGCTTGTTTCTCTTGAGGACAAAAGCTCTCACACACCCAAGCGACCTCCCATGGCAGGGGAAAAGAAAGATGACGAGACATGAGATCCTTTCAAACTGTTGATTGAGGAATCCCTCACGCAATAGAGGAACGAGATGATGGACAATTTCGCGCAAATCCTTCGACGACTACCAACAGGCGAAGCATCTTCTTCGAACTGAGGCGTCACCCTCTTCAAGGTACAAATAAACTTTGATATTCCTATATTCGAAGGTCATATAGACGCAGATGTTGTAGACAAGTGGTTGAATCTACTAGAAGGGTATTTTTCTGTTCATAAATTTTCGAATAGGGAAAAGATTACTTTTGCTCTCCTCAAAGTTGTTCCCCATGTCAAAGATTGGTGGGAAACTTTCTGTGACCAAAAGGAAACAGAGGAAACCTCATTATTTTCAGTCACGGCCACCTGGGAATCCTTCAGGGATGCTATTAAGGAACACTACTACCCTATCGGAAGTGATGATGACCTATATACTAAATGGACCACACTGCGGTAAGAAAGAGACCAAGCAGTGCCAGATTTCACAAATATCTTCCATACCTTGCACACCAAGTTGGGTATCAAAGATTCAGAGCGACATCTGGTGCTCA
>JZKD02S1771177.1:934630-948690 GCA_000966675.3 Picea glauca
TCAAAAACTCTGGTATACAAAAACATGATATATATATCAAAAAGACATAAAAATTACATATGCAAACAAAAAAAAACTATATAGGTGGAGACTTACCCATCTCCCCTCACTCCTCACCAGGAGGCACTGGTATCGCTGGATCTCTGGAGAAGTCGATACCCACATATGGGTAGTCCTCAATAGTCAGGATCTGTCGCGACAGCCAAGAAAAAAATTTCTCATCGAAGGCCTCCATGGTCCTTCGACCACCCTGTCACGGCAGTAACGCTACCCATATGCATACTGCGAGGAAAGTGGCCAGATGTCCTCGTACTGTCAGTCGAGGACTAAAACATGGAACTCTATTGAAAATAAATGAACACAGGATGGTCCCAAACCTGAATTTTCTATGTGTCCGCTGCCTGCAATCTGTCAACTAACTCTTCATGCACTCTAACAATGTGGTACTCCAATAAAAACTATGTGCATTCATGCACTGGATCGTACAATTCATCTGTGCGCGCAAAGCCTGATGCATGGCTGCTGAGCCGGTAATCCACCCAATAAGCAATAGAATAGTTTGTAGGGTGAGGCTGGTGATCCTACTAACAGGTACTGAGGAAGTCCTATGATCGGTCCCAGCCACACAGTACTCATCTAAGAGCTCCGAGACTTTTCTCGGCCTCGCAGGAAAAGTATGAAAGTTGACTGGTTCCCCTCTCCTTGAGAGGCCAGTCAAAAAGTAAATATCCTCGATTGTGGGCACCAAGGATTTCCCCTCTAACATGAACGCCTCTGCATCAGGGTGCCAGTAATCAACCAGGGCATTCAGTAGCCTTGGTTGCGCGTGCATGAATGGACATAAAAAGAATTTCACTAAGCCACATTGTGTCAGCACGGCCACAACATTCGGATCTGCAGCCACTAACTCATTGGCGGCCTCATGCTCCCTCTCCCTCCACTGAACATACATCCTGCCAACACAACAAAGCAAAAAAAGGAGGGTCAATACTTGTAATTATGGTTTTTTCACTGCACAGGGGGGGTACCCACAGCCTGTAGAGGCGATAGTCGCGGGTACCCATGGGCAGGCTTTTCTCTGCCCATGGGTACCTGCGGGTTGTCCCTGGACAACCCATGTTTTCCGAGGGATGACCTTTTTGAGGTCGACGCCCACCCCCAAAATCAACTAAAATACTACAAAGAAGTATTGAATTGCAAGACAAGGGAGTTTGTACTTACTTGGTCCAAGCAGAAGTTCGTTTCGTCCACCGTAGCTCCCAGAATCACGATCTTTGTCAAAGGGGGTCTTTTGGTTCCAGAGTCAATTTTCAAATCAACAATGGTGATAATGAGCTGTCAGCTTCTATTTATAGACTTTTTGGCCTCTTTTTGTCACTTTTTTGGGCCCCTTTATCAGTTTTTTTATACCAAAAACCATTTAGAGTGATCCAGGAGTTATATGGGAGGGATTTGATCAGGTATTGGGACAATTTTTATTGAGTTTTGAAACCAAAAAAAAAAATGTGACGGTCCATAATTTTTTTTTTTTCAAAAATCAACTTGAGCATATAGGGTAGGATTTCATCCCAACTATTGCATCTCATTGCCTTTGTATGATATAGGATTGATCCCATCCGGTTGTGACACGAAATTGTCATATATGCTCTAGAAGTGTCGCAACTTGGTGGTAGAGCTTACCAAAACATGGATGCCCTAGGTAGGTCCTGGTTGCATTATGGTGTCCATGTTGTTTCTAACAACACTGTAGGCTCGGGAGTCCATATAGTCTTTCCTGAATATGAGTTTGAGCCTCATTTTCATGGGTATTTTTCACTCTTTGACTTACCCTCCTGACTCCCAAAATATCACGGGTCTCCTTTTAAGCCCTTTTTAGACCCTCTAAACATGAAAAGATTGTCGAGCGATCTTGTGGCCTTCACGCTCGTTAAACTGAAATTTGAAGTCACATCTATTCGACGGTAGTGTACCCCTTTTTTGGTCCGGATGGTCAATTCTACGAAGAAAGGAATACTCTATTGAATTCCCATTCTTTAGAAGAGTATCCTCAAGTATAATTTTATTCCTTTTTTGGGCCTGAGGGACTAAATTTACGAAAAAGAAACCCCCCCGGAGTCCATAGTTAAGCTCTTTTCAGAGTCCCTAAAATTGAAAAGATCGCCGAGTGACCTTATTCTTTCACACTCATTAAAATTGTCCAGAAGAACATTCCTGAGAGATTCGATAGTTAAGCCTTTTTCAGACTCCTTAAAAGTGAAAAAAAAGCCGAGTGATCTTGTCCTTTTCACACTCGTTAAAATGGTTTTGAATTGACATCTAGTCGGTGATAGTTTATCCCTTTTTCGAACCTACTAGGCTATTATCAAAAAAGGTACCCCAATGGAGTTTCCTTTTATGCTTTTTCAGACTCTCTAAATATGAAAAACCACTGAGCTTACCTTCTCCGGGCTCATTAAACTTACATTGAAGGACGTTACCATTGTGTGTTCTATCAACCGCATTTGCATACCTTACCCATCATTCTTGTAACAGTTTGCTTCTGCGTCTTAACACCTTTGGCCACTGGAGGATTTTTCCCGAGTATCATTTCCTTAGAACATCAGTCTTTTTCTTGTACCTTGAGCTTGTATGTTTGTTGAACTCGTGCCTCCATTTTAATGTAATATTCCTTTATTCTTTTTCAAAAACTATCAAAAATAACACAAAAAAAAAATCAAATATACCCCAAAAAGAGGATGGGAAAAGTATTTTCTTTATTGGCAACATAATGAGTCACCCTTGGATAAAGCACATCTTTTTGTTTGATTCATCATACTATGGGATGTAGTACGACCTTAGGAAGCTTTTCTCACTATATAGAGTTGTTTCCTCCACCGTTTGGTTACTCTTCCAAACATATGGAGAGTTTGCATTGCCTTCTGCTTCATAGACTTATGATTAACAGATATGTTGCCTGAGTCTTATCACTTGTCATGCTATTATCCAAGGGAATTTTTTCACTGAGCCCGAGTCAGCCCCTCTGCAATATGTCTCTTGTCCGCATACCCGGCCATCCTGAACGTCCAATCGAGTCTTTGTTTGAAATCACTGAAGCCTTCAGTACGATCATCAAGATTATCAAGTCCATAACCGACGAGTCGTCGAAGACCTCTGGGTAGTGCAGTCATACACTCATATTACACTCCTACTCGAGTTTAGAAGATTTTGAAGTTGTTTCTTGAGCTCTGAAGTATAGCCATTAGGCTGAATCAACTTCTAGGAGATGGATGCTTTATATGTATATCTTTCTGATTTCGAGATGTAGCACCACTGTGTATTATTCGTGGCTACTCTTTATAGTTATTTCACATGGATATACAGTGTATTTGATTGGTAGACATGGTTCTATTTTATCCTGAGCATGGGTATGTCCGCCTCGGTGAGACATTTGTTATATTGTAGACATCACCTCATGATTCCTGATTCTTGGGCTCACTCATTCAGCATATCAATACAGATTAGTAAATAATTGGTAATGTATTTCGGCCATCAGATGCTCTTATGACCTCACACATTAGGGGGCATCTGTTATAACCATAAATTGCACCATACATGCTTACCTAGAATCATGCCAACTCATATCCCTTCATTGCCAAAACATCTGCTGAAAAACCTCTTTGAAAATCCTCTTGGGTGAAGGTACACATGCCCTAATCCACTACTGCACACATGGGAACGCTGGTAGGCCTACTACTGCACGTGTTGGAATGCTGGTAGGCCTACTACAACCTGCGTTTACCTAACAAAGCACAAAAACAGGAAAGTTGTCGACAGGACAAAAATCTATGGGTTAGTTAACTGAAACTCCTAGCCATGCATGGTCAAGAGTTCGTCCAAAACCCTAGCTCCTTCTAGCCTATAAAAGAAGGGGTAGGGGTACTATTTGGAGGAGGAAAAATATAGCAAAGAAACTCTGCCCAATTGCCATGTCCAGTTGTCCCAACCCTTTAGCCTTTCCTCAAGCCTAAGGAGAATTAACTCAAAGAAGTTGGAGGAAAAAGAAGAGGAGGAGCCCAGGATCAGGATCAAGGAGTGGTGGTCGGTCTCGACCTTGATTGTAAGTTGATTCATTTTGAAAATAATAAAAATAATACTTTTCTCGTCCCAAATGCATGAGTTATCTATGATTTTATGGTTTATGCTTAATTTCTAACCTTCAAGTAGAGAAATAGCATCCATGTGTATTGTTTTGTCTTGATTGCAGGTTAACTTTGGAAGGAGGAGTGTAAGGAAGCAGGCAAAGCGCAATGGAGGATCTACACCAAGCATCAGTAAAAAGGTTAGTAGTTCCGTTCCATGCACATGCCTTGAAAGAGGGGTTTAAGTTTTGGGGTGGTAGGTTAAAAGGTCATTTCTTTAAGGTCAAAATTTGCATGCAAATCAGACCCTAGTTTGCTATTTCGTAGGGTATTATTTCCCAACAACACCCACTCATTCCATCACACCTGATTTTCCTTCATATGCCACTACTCTTGATTTTCCTCCATTGTCGTCTCCCTACAATTGTCGATTCAAATGGTTCGACAACCAAGGAAACTCCCTAAGTTTCGCTCCAAGGCTTAGCCTGTCACCCCCTCGCCAACCTCCACCTCCCCCTCCTCCACCTCCACCTCCACCTCATGTCACCTCCTCCTGCCTCGTTCCCTCCTCTCCTCTCTCTTCTTCGTCCTCCCCCCTTCCTTGTTTTGACTCCCCCACCTCCTCCTCTAACTTACCTCCACCTCCTCTACACCCTCCTGTTTTCACCCATTGCGTGGGGAGGGAATTTCTCCAGGAGTGTTTGGCGGCCATCAAACAAGCGATTGAGGGCATCAATGGCGTCATCAAAGAAATGTAGCACAAGGAAGCAGAGAGGATTCACAGAGAGGAATTTTTTATGACTCTTATTTGGGATCTCATGCATGGGTAAAATCATGAAGTTGGGTAGCACTTTCGTGATAATCGGGTCTCCAAAATTCCTAGCAGCAATTTTTCGGCCGAAAAAATGCTGCTAGGAATTTTTTCAGTCGAAACCTTTTTCGACTGAAAATTTGCATGTCAAATTTAATGATGCCCTCGAAATTCATGTAAAATGTTTTTCGGATGAATTATTTTCCTGTTAAAAACGAGGTTTTGGCCGGAAGAATATTTCAGCCGAAAACTTGAAAGTGGGACTCTTTGCAGGAAACTACAAATTCTCTCCATCTTACTACATCTTTGGAGGTAGCAGACTCCTAGAAATACTAAGAATTTAGTTTCATAATTGATACCAACATTTTAAAAATTGAATCTATTTTCCTTGGGTATAATTTCTTTTCATTTTCATTGTTTTTATCTAATTTTATTTAATTTTTAAAAAAAATCATTGCATAATAATTTTTGGTGAGATTATGATTCGGTGAAATGAAAAATCCATACCTCTAAAAATACACAGTGGAAAATTATGAAAAATTTATATTCATAATCCTTAAATTGTTCTCATCAAAAGGGTATTTTTAGATTTTACTTTTAAGTAAAACTTAAGATAGATACATGGTGGCAGAAAGAATGTGTTTTAAATGTGTAACTTTTTTAGATTGTTCAACTTAAACAAATTCTAGAAATTATATTCATCATTTAGATTCAAAACTATAGTCATAAAAAAATAGAGACTATGTACATTGTTGTAGTATATTTCATTTGTCAAAAACCAAAGTTTAATAATGGATACATTATTGTGGGAAAAAATAACTCATTTTCTTTCCCTTCATTTTTAAGGAACATATTGTCAAACAATTGCCAAACTGACGTATCAAATCTCAAAAAAAAAATTGAAAGATATTCACTAGAAAGCTAACAAAATTCTTCACAAGGTTTGTTTTTATAGGAAAGTAAAATTCTAAATAAACAAAATACTTTTGTTTACCGGAAGTTGAAGAACTTGTTAAAATTAAAAAAAAAATGTCCTAAACCAAGCAAAAGTGTTACGCATGTAGGCATGGGAAAGCTAGGTAGAGACACTGCGCAAAATCGATAGAACAAGCAAAGGCTCGATCCCAGCACTGGATACCTCCTTCTCGCTCAGGTTTCCCATGTTTTTATGATTACAACAAGTATAATTCACAAGCTCTATGCCCTGTGCATCTTCTTAAATCTAGGAATTTACAATTTTATAATAGCTCAATTTTTTCATTTTTCGAATGCACGGTCTAGCCAACAGAACTCTTGCCCTTGGTGAGACACTAGGTCTAGCGCGTTACATTTTAAGTTTCCTACAACTCAACAAGTTTTCCATGGTTATTTTGAATCTTAATGACCATGTGGCAGCATTGGTTTCCCACTAGAGAAATGCTTCCATAGCATCGTATGACAACATGACAGGTGTAAATTTTACTGCTTAGCAGGTTCTAATACACTTTCTAACTTACAAAAAAAATAAAAAAACTAATGCTGATAAATATATTATAAATAATGTATTTAATGCATAAATTAATTAATGTATTAATGTATAAATTAATTAATATACCTTACATTATACATTAATGTATAAATTAATTAATACATTGCATTATTAATATATCATTCAATTAATAAGTTAGTAAAATCATATTTTAATTTATATATTACGTTAATACAATACATTAATGTATCATTACATTATTAATGTATCAATCAATTACATTAATGTAAAGTAATACTTTAATTTAATGATTATATTTATACATTATTATTATTTATTACATTAATGTAATATATTACATTAATAGATCTCATTAATTTATATATATTAATATAATATTAATGTAATAATTAATTAATACATTAATTATATATTAATATATTAATAATGGTCCCAAAATTAATAGTGGGTATTGTATAACTATATATTAATAGTGGGTATTGTATAACTATATAAGCATACATGAATCAAAAAGCAATTTGATGGAAGATACGATACTAACATTACAGACTATTGTTTAAAATAGGGCGATAATTTCAACAATGTAAGGTTCGGGCAACCATGAGAACGAAAAAGCAGGATAGGGTTCTTTTGGCGTAATTACCCATCAATTGCAAATACTCGACATCTTATCATCAAATAAGGTTGCAAGGATTAACTCGCCATGGTGTAGAACAAGTTTTTTTTCTTCAATTATGGAAAAAGATTATAGCAGTTAAATAGTTGCTGGTGAACGTCGAAAGGATGATAAGATGAAACGAATCCTTAAAAGAATATATTAAATATTATTATTGATTAACAAATAAACGGTTGAGCTTCATTTATCTGGTGTTAATATTTTAATTTCTGTTAATCACTTACATGGCAATCAGTTAGCTATCAAAGTAATTTTTAAATATGATTAGGTAAATGTAAAAAAGTAAACACATAAATGGATGTCTTTATAATAGCTAGGAATTTAATGATTGAAATCACAGCCATTTATTTTGTGTGACTACTAAGAATATTCCAGCCATGTTTAATCCTGTCCATAGAAAACTTATTAAGCACTAAACCCCTATTAAATCTAATCATTGTCAATAGTTGTACGCCTTTCGGCGTAATGAAAAATAATGGATAAGAAATCTTATATCAATTTTATTTTCTTTTTTCAATTATGGAAAAAAATATAATGAAAAAAAAAAGAGTAATCTTACATCAATTTTATGGAAGAAAAACAAATTTTTCCTCTTTCATGGAAAAAGAGTATAATGAAAAAAACACATTTTTTTTTTTTTAATTATTGAAAAAAAGTATAATGAAAAAAAAATAATAATAAATCTTATATCAATTTTATGAAATTGAAAAAAAATATGATGAAAAAAATAATAATAAATCTTACATCAATTTTATGAAAGGGAAAAAAGAGTATAATGAAAAAAAAAAATTTGAATGAACATCAATTTCAGATGATAAAGATAAATGCCAACTTTTGATTTTCTGTACAACTATCAAAATGTTTTTCTTTCCAGGTATAGTGAATAGCCATAATCGAAACATAAAACCTATGCAATCACAATTTCCAACTCTAAGTCTAGCAATTAAGGCGAGTTAATCTAAAACATTGAAACTCGTGTAAATTGTTTATGACAAGGACCCAAGACACTTTACCAAATCAAAGCGTGGGATTCTTTGAGGGATGATGAGCTCGAGCTACATACGAATACAATCTCGACCATTATCCAGCATAGGATTCTTTGACGGATGATGAGATCGACCTACATATAAATGCAATGACAAAACCGTGTACCTCTAGATTTCTATTTCTGCATAATTAGGGTTTTATGTTTTCATTATGACCTTTGTATAGAGTTGTTTTATGGGTGAGTGTAAGTTATTGATTGTATTTAGTGATTCCATAATAGCAATGTCAATATTGAATAACAACAATCTCCTAAAATGTAATGTATTGTTTTCATTAGTGTGATTAAAGGACAAATTTTTTTTAGAAAAAATTGTAGAATTATAGAGAACCTATTGCTGTAGTGAGGGGTAGTTTTTCAAAATTCTATAATATTAATTTATATATATTTGTAAATTATGAAAGAAATTATATTTTTGAAATGACAAGGGCTTTTTTTAGATTGTAGATCTCAATGTCTTCTAGTAGAGTGTATAAATTATTTTTAAATGATTAAGGTAAATGGTACGATTAGTGTCCTCAAGCTTTTTGTTAAGCCAAAATTTGTAAAGATGATTTCCTTTCAAAAATAAATGGAATTGGTTTATTTAGTTAAAATGCATTTAAGTCTTTTTCAACTTTATACATAGTTATGAACTCGATGAGAACCCTTCAAAGTTATCATTCTTTAAACCATCATATTTAGTGGATATTTATATCCCCATTTGAAAAAGTGGCGTTACTAGTAACAATATTTTTGGGTTGAAATTACAAAAAAATTCAATCTTGATTTGTTAAGTTGCAAACAAAAAACTAAAAATTGACACTTAAATCGAAAAACAATTCTCCAACTACCTACATTTTAAGGGGACGGTTAAAATTACAACTTGATTGAAATCACGGCCTTGACAATTGCTACTATTCTGAATATAAACCTTAAAATTCTCATTCGAATAAAAAAATTGTGCTAATAACAGTATCCCTTTTTCCACTGTTAATATTAAAACTTGTTTTAAAGTGTGGAATTACAAGTAACCAATTTTTTATGGAATTTAAGCTAAAAATTACAACCTTTTTCAAACCATTACCTAAAAAAACTCACATTTTACCAAAAAATAAAAAACATTAGAAAATTAAAAAAAAAAATAAAAAAAAAATGGAGGAAAGACATAGAGAAAGAACCTTATATATGTGTGTTTAGAGGAAATATTTTTAAAAATAAATAAAAGTGAACTAAAATTAAAAAAGAAAATAATTATAATAATTTAAAGTATACTATGAGAAAACAAATTAAAAAAAAAATAATAAATAAATAATCTATTATTTAAAAAAACATCAAAACATACATTTTAAAAACAATTTTAAAAAATACAAATTAAATTTAAAAAATATAAAGATAAAACCAAAGATGTTATGGGGTATTGGATGAGATTGGCGATCTTTGTGAATAAGGGGAATTATGGAAATATCTTCCCATAAACCAATTTATATAGGTGAGTTAGGTAGGGAGGATCCCCTCCCCATAACTTTACACCTACTTCCTTTCAATGCAACTTGCTTGTAATGACTAGTTTATAAATGTGTCACTACAGATGTATCTATGTCAAGAAACATATTTTTACAAGTAGGGCATTTTTTTGGGGGGGGGTGCGGGATTATGGAGGGGTTTGACCATTCCCCATCAATCCCTCCCCCATGACATACCTGTAAAAACACTTGTCTTTACAAGTGGGTCATAAACTTGTCTTTACAAGTGGGTCATAGTGGGGGAGGGGGGTGATCATGGAGGGGAGGGCTCCCGCTCTCTCACTCCCTCCTCCCATGGACTGCCTAAAACGACAGGTTTGTATGAGTAATCCCCCCTTGTAAACCCATTTTGACACGCAATCCATAGGGGGATTGAGTGAGGAGGCATAGGGATGTTCTCGTCCTTCTTTCCCTCCCCACACGACTTTCGTATAACGATGGGTCGTCCCCTATTTTCTTTTTTTTTAATAAATGTTTTTTTTTTTTATTTTTTTTCTTTTAAATGTTTTTTTTTATATATGTATAAATAGCTAGCAATAGATAATTTTTTATGAAATTGTTTTTCTTTCTTTTCTTAAACAATATTTTCCCTTATTCATTTTAATGTAATTGATGTATATATTTTTGATATTCAATTTTCATTGATTTATTATAATATATTTTTTAATCTTTGTTTGTTTCTTATATATATATCATTTTTTAGGTCATGTTTTCAAAAATGTTGCAATCTTAAGATTGAAACACAAAAATGTTCTACTTGTAACTATCACCCTTTGATTCAAATATTGATTTCAAGGTTTTAGTTTAAAATTCTACCAGGTGTCAAGGACACAATTTCAAACAAGTTATAATATTAACCCTAATAAAAGGGGTGTTGCTACTAACACTCGTTTTGATTGTAAGGTCAATTTTAAGGTTTCTGTTTAGAATGGTATTGGTTGTTAAAACCACGCTTTCAAGCAAGTTGTAATTTTAACTGTGGGGAAAAATGTGATTATGGGAGCACACTTTTTTTATTTGGGGATCAATTTTAAGGTCTTTGTTTGCAAATTTACCAACATTTAAGGCCTAGGAGGGAAAATGTGGTAACTCTAACCTTGGAATTGAAATGTGATTCTTGAAATGCCACTCTCTGATTTCGGGGTTGAATTTGGTATTTTTGACCCAAAAATATGAGTATTATAAGGTATATTTATTATATAAGATCACAGTACTTTGAGTATGTATTTTTCATAGATAGTCATATGTAATGTCCCCCTTTCAATTGATCATGATAGAGGATGACTCGATAGCCTATACAACTCCCGAAAGTTATAGTCATCGAGGAAAAATGGAGTCAAGAAGGTTTATTTGGTGTCAAACCCTAAATTGACATTAAATAAAATAAATAACTTCATTTTAATGAAATTGCAAGGAAAATAAAATGAGGGTTTTGTTCGATCAAAATGGGGAAAGCTCAAGAAGACCTGGAGGAAGGATAAATAGAGGGGCAACCCTTCTCTTTGGAATTATGAATTGATCTCTTATTGATGTGCTCTTTGATCCAATTTTTCATTAGAATTTTGAAAAACCCTTCCATTTAAGTTTAGTTTCGGTGGCACAATATCCACCCTAGCTAGACAAGGAGGAGGATTCATCTAGAATCCACATTCGAGTACATTGTAGTGTTAATTTCATATTGGATATAGTTTGGGGGAATATCGCGTTGCGCAGGGGATTCGCACCATTTTCTGGAAGAGGTCGATCATAAAATCAAGAAGTAGGTAAAATCATGAAGATGGGTAACACTTTTGCTTGTTTTATGAGAATTTTTATTTTATTTTAACAGGTTCTTCAACATCCAGTAAAAAAAAGAATTTTTTTTATTTATAATTTTACTTTATTGTAAAAAAAAAACTTGTGGGGAATTTTGTTATCTTTCTATTGAATATTTTTCAATTTTGTTTTATTGAGATTTGATATGTCAATTTGGTAATTGTTTGACAGTATGTTCATTAAAAAAGAGCGGAAAGATAATGAGTTACTTTTTTCGCCAATAATGTATCCATTATTAAACCTTTTTTTTTGACAAATGAAATATACTACAACAATATACAAAGACTCTATTTTTTGAAGACTATAGTTTTGAATCTAATGGATGAAAATTCTAATTTCTAAACCAATCTAAAAAAGTTACATATTTTAAGCACATGTTTCCTCCCACCATGTATCTATATTAATTTTTACTTAAAAGTAAAATATAAAAATATTCTTTTGAAGAGAACAGTTTAAGGATTATGAGTATAAATTTTCCATAATTTTCCATTGTGTATTTTTAGAGATATGGATTTTTCAATTCACTGAATCATAATCTCACCTAAAAATCTTATGCAATGATTTTTTTATAAAATTAAATAAAATTAGATAAAAAAAAATGAAAATGAATTTTTTTTATCTCCAATGAAAGTAGATTCAATTTCACAAATGTTGGTATCAATTCCAAAACTAAGTCTTGAGTATTTGTAGGAGTCTTCTACCTCCAAATATCGAGTAAGATGGAGAGAATTTGGAGTTTCCTGCAAACAGTCCCATTTTTAGGTTTTCGACCGAAACCTATTTTTTAACGGAATCCATTAAAAACAAACCCTTTGGATGAAATATTCTTATCATAAGAAGAAAACACATCCAAAAAATATTGTATACAAATTTTGAGGGCACCTTCAAGGCATCGTTCAATTTGACATGAAAATTTTCGGTCGAAAAATGTTTCGGCTGAAGAAATTCCTATGAACATTTTTTCGGTTGAAAAAATGCCTCTAGGAATTTTGGAGACCCAATTTTCACAAAATTTATACCCATATTCATGATTTTACCGAAGTGTCAAGAGGGTTTTAGGAAAACAGTGAGAGGAGACACCCCCATGGGTTGAGAAAATATTGTCCCACGAAGCTCTGCTAGACATCCCGCAGTTATCCTGTGAGGACCTCTGTGATCAAGGATTGTGTCAGTCAGTTCATATCATGCTTGTGAGGGTTTCAACAAATATTGGAGGGCCTCTTGTAGAGAAAACATTATTGGAGTAGAATAGAGTAGGGCTTGGAGATCCTTGGAGCAATGAACATCATATATTTGACATCATTCTAGGTTTTCTTTGTATTGTTTTTGTAGTAGGTTAGACAACTCCCTTGCAACCATTAGATATTTGTTTTTAGGAGTATTATGTATCTATTATTACAACCACTAGATATCATTATATTATTGATATTTTCGGTGTTTCCATCCATAATAAAATTCCATAGTTATCTTTTATATTTTATGTTTAATGGATGCATGCAATATGTTTCAAAATATTCCTATTTGAGAAAATTGTTTGTAAGAAGTTAACAACATCATTAATAAAAAAATGTGTTACATTTACACAAGTAGAAATAACAAATTTTGGGATAGAAAATGTATCATTCCCACCTAGCCTAGTTAGGGACATTGCAGTGGCATCATAGTTGGTGATTTTTCCAACATGTGATTGTATTGAGTCTTGGGAAGAAATGGCGTGGAGGGCCTTCTCAAAGTTCACTTAGAAAAGAGGTAGAAGAAAACCAAATAGAGTCAAAAACGTAAGAAAACATGGCTGATAACTAGGATATTAGAAGAGGCCATGTGTTCATAATACTAAGTCATATGAACAAGGACCAGGAGGAGGCCAACCAAAATGATGAAATAGTCACCCAAAGTAATTATAAGATTATGAGGACCCAACAATATACCCTTTTGGTACTTGTACAAATGGTAGGACAACAAGGGAAAATGAGATCAAATAGAATTCATGGAAGAACTCATGTAGAGGGTAGAAATACCCATATTCCAGCACAAAGTGTTTGAAAGACACCGAGTAGGAGGACACCAAGACCATTGTTACCCCCATTTCTTATCAAACAAAATACAGGACCGTAGGTATAGTCAGATCCATTTGACAAGGTCTCTAACTATTACAGTGTGTTACACTCACTACCTAAGGCAGTCTAGGAAAACTTCTCTTACATTGGGGTGGAATCACGAAGGTGGGTTACACTTTCGTGACAATCTGCTCTCCAAAATTTCGGAAAACCAACTTTCGGCCGAACTACATATATTTTTCGGCCGAAACATATATTTTTCGGCYGAACTATTGCTCRGCCGAAAACATAAAYGTCAAATCGAACGGACCCATAACCGGGCCCTCGATTTGCGTGAAGAAATTTGGTCGGCCGGATAATTTTTTTCCGTCAACATGTTTTCGGCCGAACATTCTTTCGGCCGAAAGAATGTTCGGATGAATAATCTTCCGGCCGAACAATAGTTCGGCCGAAAGTGTGTTTATATAATTGCCACACATCGAGTGTCATTGTTTCGAAATTTCTTTGTTTGAAATCTCTGTGTCGAGGGCTCTGCCGAAGTCGC
>JZKD02S1771177.1:948700-985564 GCA_000966675.3 Picea glauca
TCTAAATAAAAAAAATACTTTTATATGTCGGAAGTTGAATAACTTGTGAAAATACAGTTTTTTTTGTCATAAAACAAGCAAAAGTGTAACCCACCTTCATGATTTCACCCATTGACTACTACAACCAAAGGATGAGGAAGACACCCAAGGGAGCACCATACCAACATATTTATTATATTACATCCAAAATAGGGAACATGATGGTCCTCTCCTTTGACATATATGACAAGGTAACAACCCGAGCATGGGTACATAATTTGGACACTTATTTCCATCTTAACCTGATGAAAAAGGAAGAGGAAATCAAGTTTTCCACTCTACACTTGGAGGGAGAGGCTGATGAGTGGTGGTACCATGGTATACTAACATTAGGGCATGCCAACATCACATTATATGGGTATTTCACCCAGCGGATGATGGAAAAGTTTTATAGGAAGGACCCTGAGATCCACTTGAGGGAATTGGCGCAGCTAAAGCAAACAGGTACACTAGAGGTATACATAACATAATTATAGATGTGGAAGTAATGGTGACCGATATTTTTTAGTAGAGGTTGGTTATGTTCTTCAAAGAGGGTTTAGATAAACCCTTCAGAGGTTGGGTGAAGGCCTTTAGACCTCCCACATTAAAATATTCCATCATGAAGACTTAGGATATGGAAGACATCGTATCCAAGAAGACACCAATGAAACCTTTTATACCACATAAGTGTTTGGTTACTAAGCCTCCCCAAAAACCATGGAGAGAAAGGGACATAATGGATGAGGAGACACGAAGAGAGATAAGACAAAATACATTTTTCTACAACTGCAAAGAACCTTGGGAACTAGGACACAATTACATGGGAAAAGGGAAATTACACTACATGGATGTGCTTTCTGATCAGGAGGATGATGATGAAGATGAGGTAGCTCATAAATAGGATAGAGGACAAATAAATGGTGGGGAAGAGACACCTGATATTGAGATTGTCGAACAAAATCCACTAAAAGAAGGAGTCAATAAAGTAACCATTGGCACACTTTCAGGAGTGCCCAAGTATTATGATTTTAGGATCAGGTGTATCTTGCAGGGATAGAAAGTTACCACTTTGATTTATGGTGGGACCACCCACATTTTAATTAATGAAACACTGGTTGTGAGGAGACACATTCCCACAGAGGAATTTGAAGGATTCAATGTGATAGTAGAATATGGGTACACGATCACTTGTACTCAGAGGATTCGAGGGTTGGATTTGACATTGGGAAACTATAGGTTGACCGATGAAATTTATGTGGTGGATTTGGCATAAACCAATGTGGTGTTTGGAATATAGTAGTTGTATTCCCTTGGATATTTCAAAATGAATTGTGACATCATGAGGATGGATTTCATAGACATAGGAGGTCAATGCGCGATTCTTGGAGTTATGTCATTAGGAGCACCCAGGATCATTTCCAAGAAATCCATGGAGGAAATATTTCATCATGGAAATGTAACATGTGTAGAATAATGTTTGATAACCCAGTAGAAGCCATCCCAGGATCAATAGAACTATCATGTGGACATACAAGAGTTTCTTTGGAAACACGATAAGGTGTTTGGTCCACTACCAGTAGGGATACCACTAGACAAAGTGTTTAATCATGTCCTTAACATAGAATAAAGGGAAAAAACATTGATCACCACATATTATAGACATTCAAAGAAACTCAAGGAAAAAATTGAGAAGTATATAAAAGATTTTTTGGATATGGGACATATCAGGCCTAGTTCTAGTTCCTTTGCTTCTTCAATTTTATTGGTGAAGAAGAAGGATGACACTTTGTGGATGTGCATAGGCTAAACATATCACTAAATAGGAAGACCATAAAAAAATGATATGCAATATCGAGGATTGAAAATATGATAGATGAAATCCATGGGGCATTATACTTCTCAAAGGTTGATCTGCAGTCAGGTTACCATCAGATTTGGGTCAAAGAGGAGAATATTAACAAAAAACATTTTGATGTCACTATGGGAACTATGCATTTTTTAGTCATTCCCCTCAGGATGACTAATGCACCAACCACATTTCAGTCATGTATGAACCATATGTTTAACAAATAGTTGAGTAAATTATTACTAGTGTTCTTTGATGATCTTCCGATCTATAGAAGAATGTTGTAGGAAAATTTGAATCACGTGGACCATATTCTCACCATTATGGACAAGAAATCACTTTTTTCAAAGGAGCCAAAGTCTGAATTTAGGTTGATAGATATCCTCTATATAGGGAACTTGGTTGGTCTTGAGGGAGTAAAGGTGCATCAAGAGAAGATTCACACCATATTGTATTGTCCCACTTCTATATCACTCATATATCTATGAGGATTCTTCAGGATATCCAATCATTATAGGAACTTTGTGAAATGATTTTCACAATTTTTAGAACCATTTATAGAACTCACCAAGAAGGGGGAATTCTGATGGTTAGAGGATGCACAAGTAGAATTTGAGAAAATGAAGAGGGTGATGAGCACTTTCCGAGTATTAGGACTCCCAAATTTCACGCATCCCTTTGTCCTGGAGTGTGATGCATTCAATGATGGGACTGAAGAATTAATTGATATAAAACCAACACCCTATAGCTTTTGATATAATAAAGATAAGAGATCCATAGAATCTATATCCAATCTATGATAAGGAGATGTTTTCCATCATGCACGCATTGGGAATTTTCAGATACTATCTGGTAGGAGGATGCTTTGTGGTTAGCAATGACCATAACATCTTGAGATATTTATTAGAGTAGGGGCATCTGAGTGAGAGGTAGAAAAAATGGGTTAGTAAGTTTCAAGCATATGATTTTTACATTGAGTATGTAAAAGGGAAAAACAAAATAGGTTTTGACTCCTTATCTAGGAGACATGGAACTTTCTCCATGAGGGAGATCTCAACAAACTGGAATTCCATTCTTTTGGTGCAAATACTCCAAGAAAACCTTAGTCTGTGAGATGATGGAGGGAAATATTCAGGATGAAAGGAACAAGGTAGTGGATGAAATCATCTACTACAAATATATGATCTATCTTGTCCCTTAGTGAAAACTCAAGGATAATATTTTGAGGGAAACATGTGACATGCCACTGTCAGGGAACCAGGGGTAATTGAAAACCTACATGTAGGTGAGGGAGATATTTTCCTAGAAGGGTATCAAGAGGGATGTAATTCACCATGTGAGGGAATGAATGACTTGCCAATATAATAAGTCATATTTTACATATCCTACAAGACTGCTTCAACCATTGTTGATTCTAGAGAAGAAGTGGAATAGAATCTCCATGGACTTCATCACACGATTACCAAAGTTGTAGGGCATCGATTGTATCTATGTAGTAGTGGACATATTGGCTAAATATTCACACTTATTTTTCATTCCTTCATATTAAAACACATATTAGTTAGCATAACTATTATGGTTACATGGATGAGTTATTGCAGTATCCATGCAATGCGTGAAAGGAATAATGTTCATCTAAGCACCATACTTGTGGAACCCGTTTTTGATATATTGTAGAGATGTGCGGGATAATGGAACTGAGTTACATTACTCTTGGATGATCATTATTATAGCTTTTGTATGGTGGTAGGAGCCAAAGTTATCATGTTTCTTACATAGGAAAGGGAAATGTTATGTGGTCAAATATGAGTCCCTCTAGTAGGCCAAGGATAACAAAACTAAACAAGAAAACAACACAACTTTTTCAATGTTGTTGGAAGAGATAGAACAGTGCATAGATAATGTGTAGCGCATACCTTTGTAAGTAATACAAGAGACATAAGGGATAGCTAGGCTCAAGGAATCTAGGCACCGCACGTGGATTGAGTCTATAAGGGATCCAAAGAAGGCGTGGCTAGAAATGAAATATTGTGTTACTAAGAAAGAAGTTGACTGGATAGTCAAATACCGACCCGTGCAGTGGAAGCTACCAATAAAAAAATAGAAACAAGGCCAATCACAACATAAACCTCCAAGCCCAAGGAAAAGGTTGAAATAAGTTCTTCAGCGAGAACAAACAACCTAGCTGATAATAATAGAAAGGCTGCATCGCAAAATCAACTGTTTGGAAGCAGGGCAGTGCCAAAAATACCAATGAGGACACAAAAAATGGCAAGGATAGGAAACCAACGACAGAGCGTAAAGTGGGATACATCATAGGATAGAGAAGAGAGTCTCTAGGGTACAACAAATGGGGCGTGGACCTCATAGACAATACATAAGATAATGCAAAAAAAAGAGATGGGAAAATAGAGGAAATGCATCATGAAAGACTGAGTCATCAACCTGATAGAGGATGATGTAGAGTTCGTAGAGGAAAAGGTCTAATACAGGGGGGAAGAAGTGTTTTGTATTAAAAAGGCACAAATAGAATATATCATGGACAATCTCATCGAGGTCCATGAAACTCTACAAAAAGTATGGAGCCAAGAAGTACTACAGGACATAGTGCAACAATAGCAAAAGACACAACGACCCCCTGCATAGAATGAAGGAGAGGAGACAATAAAAATTGTAGTACCAGGCAGGGAGACCTTTATAGTCACGCGTCAAATAATCAGAATGGATTATGAGACTACCCAAAAACCCATGGGGGATGTGGCTAAATTTGAAGTTATCATGGAACAAATACTCACCAAGCACTATAAGGACAACAAGCCAATGTAACGAAGGAAGTTCACTCTAGGGAACACATGGATGGAACCAAGTTAAATTTGGGTAGAGGAGTCACTGAAATGTTACAAATCACATGAAACCAACTCACCGCAAAGAAAGAGGAGGATAAATAACGTGCATATAAACTAGAAAAGGGATTAACCTAGGTTTATGATCACATCCCAGACAATGTGAAAGAACCTGAGACGAATGCAGAGGAGCATATCAACATGATCTCACAAAGAATCGCCATATAGAAGAAGTAAATTAAGGATCTCAAAGAAAGGTTCAATCCTACAAATCCTCCTGAGGTATAAGAATAGAGAGAACAAAAATATTCACTCCATATAGTTTAGATGGAGAAAGAAGAAAGGGAAGTAGAATAAGTGTTTAACTAAACCGCACAAATATGGACTATTCTAGAAGGATATGAAAAAGTAGAACGGTGGGACCAACAAGAGGAGAGAATCAGTGCGGCCATACGGGAGCTAAAGAAATGACATAAAAAAATGACTGTCAGGGACTACTTGAAGGGCACTGAAGAAATAAGACTCTATAGACAGAGTTGAAAAGAACGCAGAGAAAGAAGCAAGAGAGACAAGTGGAATTGGAACCCCTCCAAGAACAGGAAACTTAGATGATTTTACAGTTGGAGGAAGAGAAGAAAAGTATGGCATAGGAACAAACATAGGGCAAAACATTAATGCAGGAGGAGATAACAATGTATTCAGTAGAGGCACTAACAAGAAAAGTTGCGCAAATGAGGAAAAAAAGAAAGGAACTAGAAGAAAAGTTCCATAGTTTGGACAGAGAAGTGCAAATATCGCGCACCACATGAGTGTCTTGGGACGAGCCACGTGTCAATGTTTGGGCCTTTTGGGTGTATGCCTATTTGTAGAAGGAAGGTTATTTTTGGTGCAGACCTATTTTTAGAGAAAATATCTATTTTGGGAAAGACTTAATTTTGGAGCACGTGTAATAGATGGAAAGAAAGAAACATGCAAAAAAAGAAGGAAAAGAAACATGGAAGAGGAAAATTAACGTGGCACATAGGTAGACATGATTAAACATAATCAGTTAAGGGGTTTTGATAAGGATTGTAATGGCTATAAGCCTGTAAAATAATATAAATAATAACCTAGGAGGTCTAGGTTATAGGTTAGTTAAGTGGCTAAAGGTCGTTGATAATTGTTTTTGAAATTTGTTGAGGTGTATAAGAGTCGAATAATATAGATTTTGAGGGTTAGGTGACAATATGAGGATCTTGGTGTGATCTAGTCCACCTCATAAAGTTTTATTAACCTCATAATGATTATATGATTGAATATGTAATGCACGCAACTCGAGATTTTCCAGCAGATTAAATAAAATAACATAGAAGCTAGATCTTTATGGGCATATCCCCACGAGGGGGTGAACTAAGATAAAACTTATGTTATGTGTGATGTTTATTGAGTATTTACTTTTTTTCAATGATTATATTATGAATGAATGATTAATTAGATGTATTAGCATGCATGCATAAGGATAAAGATGAATAAATCTTAGAAATATTTGAATCAAGAACAAGGTTAATGCATAAACAAAGATAAAATACACTCCCAGGCCCCTACTCATTTATAGATTGCAAACATATGGGTATTGCAATTACCCATAGAGAGATCTCAGGTGAGACTGCCGAGTGCACCTTTTGCATAGTGTTTCCTTCTGTTTTACCAGGAGGGTCAATAGTTTTAAAGGATTTTGTTGGAAACCTATTGAGATATGAACATGGGTCAAATCAAGAACAATTAAGAAGTCATATATCTAACAAACACATGGATAGGAAAGTGATGGGATGGTAAGGCAAGGAAACACAAGTGAAGGGATGGAAAGGAAAGGAAAGGAAAGGAAAGTGAAGGTAAGGAAAGGCAAGGAAAGGCAAGGCATGTCAAAGCAAGTGAAGGCAAGGAAAGGTAACGAAAGTGAAGGAAAGGGAAGGAAACTGAAGGCAAGGCAAGGCAAGACAAGTGAATGCAATGAAAGTGAAGGAAAGGAAAACAATGAATGGACTTTTAAGGAAAGGAAAGTGAAGGCAAGGAAAGGCAAGTGAAGGCATCGAAAGGCATGAATTTGCAAGGCATGTCATGACAAGGAAAATAATGGAAAGTAATGGAATGGCATGGAAAGGAATGGCATAGAAAGGCATCGAGTAGCATGGTAAGGAAAGACAAGGAATGGAATGAAATGGCATGGCATGAGAAGGAACAACCTGGAATGGCATGGAAAGGACATGCATCGAATGGAATGACATGGTAAGGAATTTGATTTCAAGGCGTGGTATGGAAACACAATGCATGGAATGGATGACATGGTGGGGAAAGGGATGGAAAGGCATGGTATGGAAAGACAAGACATGGAAAGTGAAGGCAAGGAAAGGCATGTCAAGGGATGAAATTGAAATTGAAGGAAAGGAATGTTAAGATAAGGAAAGACAAGTGAAGGAAGGGAAAGTGAAGGCATGGAATGGAAAGTGAAGGAAAGGAAAGTGTTGGGATGACAAGGAAAGGAAAGGAAAGGAAAGGCAAGGCAAGGCATGACAAATCAAGGAAAGGAAAGTCAAGTTATGCAATGGAAAGGAAAGGCAAGGAAAGTGAAGGGACAACAAGGAAAGGTAAGTAAATGAAAATGAAGGTAAGGCAAGGAAAGGAAAGGAAAGGCAAGGCATGGAATGGGTATATTTTAAGGAAGGATATATTTTAACTTCAATACAAATATTTTAATAACAGTCAAAATGAATCTAAAATCATTTTTTTACATACCTAGATGGTCATTCAAGAAGACCATCGGGATGAATTCCAATACTGACAGTTTCCATTAACTTAGCATGCTCAGAGTAAGGTAAGAAGTATCGTACCTTTGATGAGTTATTTATTGGCATTGTTTGTAGCTGGAGTTTTTTAACCAATAATCAAGTTTGTAAAGGGGTATACGACTGACCTGGTTTATAATATTGAAATACATAACCACCTTTATTTCATGTTCTTTCATCTTGTGTCAGATATTATTCTTTAATAACCATTGACCCAATCAGAAATTCAATGCCTTTGAAGTCTATTACTGATCATATGGTGATATGATTTCCCTCTAAGCATCGTGCCATGCAATAATCAGTGCCCCATTCATGATATATTTGGGAAACCATCGCATATATGTTCCCTACAAAAACTGTAGTTTGAAAATGTTATTCCACTTAATGACCAAAGAATAAAACATTAATTATAGTTATTCAAAAATTAATAGAAGGATTCAACAAACCTGACAGTATGAGATCTAAGACATGATCATAATGTGTTGAAATAATTGAATGTTCCTCTGCCAATTGGGATAATTCCATAGTCATACGTTGACCAATTATGAGTGATACAAAATACCATCTATCAACCAAGTATGTCGATTCACAATCATCCCATTCATTACTACTACATGGACCACATAAGAAAGAGATTTTTATCATCCATATTTCAACTATTTCATTGTTTGATGTTCCAACTGAATGGAATCGATGATTTCCCTAGATGTTTTTTTATTCATACCATTGTGATCAATCTACATCGGTCACCTCCCAAAAATTTCTACATACATGTAATTTCTTGTGTGATTTGTACTCATGGGCTCATGCTCCCTCTCCCATTACTAAAGAACACCATTAAAAAATGGATTTTTCATCCTGAATGAGGGAAGCAGTAGTGAAATGAATTTCTTGCCTACTTAATGCTATTTTTATGCATGCACTTGGTCCATCATGCTCCCCTTTCCCATGAACGAACTCAAAATAGTTCCAAATGTGTGGCACCTTTAGTTTTTTGTGCAACATACACAACTGTTGAAATACACAAGAATTTTTGAACTAACCTATACAACCATTTGACTAAATCCAAGGTTGATCCATATGTATTTTATTCTCCTTAACTTGAACGTAGAACAACTAAAATCAATGTTGTATGTAGGCTAAGTCATGACGCCAATCATTCTTATGAAGCAGTGATACTCTTTCAATATAACTATGTTTTGTTCATTACTATCTGGTCCATGCGTATATGTGATACATACCATTATGTTGACTTGTTCTAAGTGATAATATTGGATTTGAATCTCATTTTGCAGTTGAAGCATGTATTTCTTAGCAAAATCAATGACTGATAGCATAGTACGAATAGGAAATGTATCTCTGCATATTCTAAAATGTGTGTCCTCCCATCAAGCCACATGGACATGTGGAACATATTGTTGTGTCCTTTCGATGAATTCCTTCATGAAGTCACAAAATCGTACATGGGAAGTAACCAATTGTATCATATTTCTTTCCTGTCCTCCATCAATATCATATGTCACATATTTAAATCTTTGCAAGGAAATATCCTTCCTCCCCAATTCATACTGATCGATTACATGGATTCACATTGTCAGTAGTGTCATCTGACTGCACCTAGGGCATGAACCATCTAAGAATGTTTTTTTATAAAATGTAAAATCCTCTGGCCTTGTACACAAGATGTTGTGAATAAAGTCTTTATGTAATTTTCCCCAAATTTACCAAAAAAAAATAAAAAACTTAAGGACATTAAATATTTTTCTCTTCGAATAAATTATCTTGAAAGATCTACTGTTATTATAAGTAGATATTTGTCATTACTATTAAAATTTTCAAGGTTTATGTTTCCAGTTATTGACACAATTAACTACCATTATAATATATTTTATCTATGAGTTATTTCCTACTACACAATAATCATATACTTAAAGGGTCAAAGGTAACTTCTCTATACCCCAGCCTCTCAGATTACCAACATATCGAAATAATAATATTTTTTAGTAAACCCGCACTAACATTATAATCCTATATATATATCTATATGTATGTATACGTATTAACTTTAGATTTACAGGGGTTATAAACCTCTCATAAAATTATCTCTCCGTGTAATGTCAAGAAAGTGTTTAATATAGGGTTCATGGTCCCTAGATCCCCTTCTCAATTTTAGTACATATTTTTGGTTGGAAGAAGGCCTTGTGTTCTCATACTAAAAATATTGAACTAGTCCCTTAACCTCTGCAATTAACTTCATGTCAAAACAAGGTATCCTTCCAATGAAGGCCCAAATATATGTTGGGGCACCTGTGTTGAAGATATATTGTCTACGAGAATACTTTCTAAAGGTTTTGACACTACATTTCAAGTGGTGAGAGGTTTGTTGTAGCAAACAATGTTTTCTTGTGATATTTGTAACAATTGACTGGGATAAGACACTTCAGGATGCATTGCAATATTTAGAATGAGACTTCTTACCAATTATTTGAAAATCATCTACAAGGTTTCTAAAAATATGATGCCTTGTTTCTACACTTTTGATTGTTTTATTGCCTAAAATTCTCCTAACATCAATCAAAATTATAGATTTTAACAAAGATAAAAATAATTGACATTTAGCAGCACAGTATGTTGGATAAAAATATTCTTTAATGGTTTTATAAGAGTGATAATGAATAGTACGATTAGGTAACTTACTTTCAAGTGATGTTAGATCACTTTGATCGACCTGAATGCCTTTAGGAGTTCTTCATTGCACAATGCTCAATATAGGTAGGGATGTTGAACACTTATTCTGGAACTCTTGACCACCCTTCTATCGAGTTAACAATGTTGCAGTTATATTCCCTTCAATCACTGGTGGATAAACTATGGGAGAAGAGTGGACATAGGATTGAATAGTTTTCAGAACATTTGAATCTCTAACAAGATATTGCACCATCGGAAATTCTTCACCACAATGTTGTACACCATTTTCTTCTCTAATTTCATCCATTTTATAATCATCTCCAAACAAATCCTCCATATTTTGTTCATCCACAACAAGTTGTCTTGATGAGATACTGGAGGGGTTTCTCTCTAATTAACTCTTTCACTTTCCTTGTGGTGATGGAGGAGAAACAATAATGACATCTATTCTGGTAGAAATTGGACTTATCTCTTCTGAAAGCCTACACTTTTAAATATATAAATTTAGTTTCTCTCTTTATTCTTCAACCTTTTCAATCAATTTCTTTTTTCTCGAGGACTTTCTTTCTCGAATCTGTTGGTTCCCCATGTTTAAATATAAAAATTGGCTTCAAAACACCCTCAAGAAATTTGACTTTGTATTATGTGATAAGGCACAACCAAGTGGATAAATATGTTTTTGTATTACAAAATAAGACACATCTAATCATTCCAATTCCAGTTCCAATTGCAATTGGACAAATTTGTCTCCAATTCCAATAAGAAACTAGAAGATACAAAAAACAATTCCAATTGCACATGGACACATTTGTATTCCAATTCCAAGTAGACACAAGAAGACACAAAAAATAATTCCAATTGCAGTTTGAAAAATATGTCCTCCAATTCCAAGAAGACACAAGTAGATAATAACAAAAATTCCAATTGCACTTGCCAAAAATGTCTTCCAAATTTTCCTACAATGGTTTGGAAGTATCACAAAAGTCTCTGTGAATCTAACAAGAACAATAAAATAAATAAATCCTATCTTTGTGGGTTGTTTTTCTCTAAGTATGTCATAGATTGTTTCCATCCATGAAATATATGAGGTGGGGTGATCTTGGCACCAAAAAATGCCTAGCTGGAACATACATGTGTTCCTAGAATGCATATGAACTAAAGTGTGTGTGTGTATGTGTTCTAGGAACATGTGCACATTTTTTCTTGGCATAAATGACCAAGAGATACAACTCAGTCAAGTCATAGGAGTGTGTGTGCACTCTTAATGGAATGGATATAACATTTAATATAGACAAAACATATTTATGAATAAATATGTAAAGGGGTATGGGGACAACTAAATCCTAAGAGGTTAGTATTGAAAGTGTTTTCAAGTATAGATTAATGGTTATTGCATCAATATGTGATTCATGTGGGTGCAAGGGTCGTACACAAGGTATGTGCATAGTGCACTCATGGCTTGAGTGTAGAGAGGGTTAAGGATTGAGTATAAGTTATGCCTAGTATTATATGGAGATAGGGGAATTTATGTCATGGTCTACATAAAGCTCTAGGCCAACGTCTAAATCTAGATCTATATCTATCTCATGTTATAGGTCATGGTCTACATCAAGATCTATTTCATCGTCTAAATATGGATCTAACTCTATATCATGGTCTAGGTCATGGTATAGGTCTATGTCATGATCCACATCATGGTCATTGTACAAGTCTAGGCCATGCTCTAGGTCTTTCCATGTCTAGGTCTTGCTATGTCTCGGTTTAGTTGTATTTCTTGACATGTCTAGGTCAATTCCATTTCTTTCCTTGCGATGTGAGGAGGAGGGGTGCAGAGAGATGAAAAAATACATTGTGAGAGGGGGAGAGGGGAAGAAAAAGAGATTGAGGGATAGGGATCGGAGGGGGGGTGTGGGGGTAGAGAGTGAGAGAGTGAGAGTATGGGGGGTCTATGTCATTGTAACATCCCACTCTGGCACACTGAGAAAACCTATTCTTTGAGGACACTTTCTCACAAGTGATCCGGTCTATTATGATATTAAAACATTTTTCCTTGATTATGATGCATTATGATAGATGACATGATGTTTACTGCATTGACATAAACAAGTTCTATTGACTCAATTTTACTAGGTGTGCATGGTTTTGGACCTTGAGGATGTAGAGGAATCAACGGAACCCTTGGACTCTGGATCGAGTCAGAGAGTGTGCTATTGGGGTTTTATTGTTTTACTATGATTTTAGTACATTTGATTAGATGATATGATGTGGAAATGTTCTGACATGATTGTTGATGATGCAGGATGATGATAGCTTGCCGACCAGACTCACATATGGATTAAAGGGGCCACACACAATTACCATAGAGGTTGAGGGAGAGGTGTGGACAACAACCCTACCACAGCCTACTAGCACTCCTGCTATGGCTCGAACTGTAGGTTAACGATTACCTAGTTCGAGAGGATCCACAATGTTGTGAGGGAAGACTGCGAAAATCACTCATGATGACTCTAAGGGGCGTGCAATAAGGTGGGGGCCTTATTCTTTATAAGCCCTTAGTCTACCACAAGTTCACCTGGTAGAGTATTGACTCCAGGGGTTATTGATATCTACCAATAAGTCAAGAGGCAAGTGGCACCCTTGGAGCACGTGATGCATCTTGAAGGGAACGTCGTGCAAAAGAAACACTAGAGGTGAGTGGCACCCTTGGAGCATGTAGTGCGTCCTAAAGGGAACATCGTGATGAGGGGGATAAAGGAACAAACCTAGACGACCCTAAGAAAATTAATACGTTAAGAATTTTCAAAAAACAACTTTCCTAAATAAATGTTGCCCAGTTCAGAATCTAAGTTCTAAGTCTAAAACTTCTCTAGGGGTAAAATTTTGTCTACCCTTAAGAAAAATACCTTATAAAAATAAAATAATAAATTTTAAACTAAAAAAACAACTTAAGTAATAGTTGTGGACTTGATATATTTTTGGGTAAAATGAAGAGAGTAATAACTTAAATAAAATCTATGGATATCAAAGGTAAAGAAGAAATAAATTATTTAACTTGTGAAAGTGTAAAATGATATTAAACTAATAATGAAAGGAAAAGAGTAAATAGTGCAACTGCCATTTTGGATCTAATAAAAAGGGGAAAGAAGGGAATAACAAAAACTAGGAAACTAAGGAATGGAGGAAACATAATAAGGGAAAGAGGAGAACTTATGGTAAAAAGTGAGGTCAACATAGTAAAGAATCTGCAATTAAGAACCTTCTAAATTGAACTAAATTAGAAACTTCATTTTAGGGAAAGTATTTAAACCTGTAAAGGAATCTAGGAACACCTAGGAGTAAATTTAGGAGCAACTCGAGGTGGGTGAGGGAAATGAAACAATTTTAATTTAAAGAAAATATTTATTGGAGGAAAGTGGGGGATGGATGCCACTTATACGAAGGAGATTTTTGAAAGATTTTTATTAAAACTTAAAATTTAATGATATTAGGGAAAGAATGGAAGTTCTAAAATTCTATAAAAGAGAGAGAGGAGGAGGAAAGGGGGATCGGTTGTTAGCGTAACGTTATGTTGTCGGATTGTGACTTGACTGATTTACTTGTGAGGAGTTGGGATTTCCCAGCTCAGATAGGAGTGGTAGCTAGGCCTTGCGAGGCGAGATGGGAGCTAAACGTACCATCTAGATAGTGTGTGGCCCCTTTGCGGCTCGAGGGGATAAGGGGGAAGCAGAGTACCTCTAGCGTTGGCTGGGAGGTACCGGTGAGGTCTCGACGGTCGGCAAGCAGGAATGCACAGAGTGCGCAGATGACACTCGAAGCAGGCGAGGAGGAAAATGTACGCTTTTTGGTTGAATGATAGACGGATGTAGGAATTATGATTAGGATATTGTTGAAATTAATGGTTTTCATACTTCGAAAAATATCATTGTGTAAGGGATGAGAAATATATATTACCTCTGCAGGTTTTTTTTGTCTCTGTGATTTACAATTTGCAGTCAGTAATTTACCCTCTTATTGGAAGCGACCCTATCCTAGTTGGGCTACAAAATTAACCTTCCCGACTACCAATTATTTCATTTGTTAGCACCATCAATCATTTTTTTTGGTTCTGCGTTTGTTTTCTTTTATATATCTACATTCTATTAATAGCTACAAGTTTAAACCTAACTAGATTTTGTACACCTACCCGCGTTCCTTCCTGGAATTACACAGGGGAATTTATTTAATGCGCTAAGCATAGAGAATATGGATAGTGTTCTTGTTAATGACATTAATATGGGACATCGATTCATATTTTTTGTAAACGTTTTGTTTTTCAGAGAATGTTGATATTCAGAATGTTTAACAATCAGAGGCAATTTTATTATTGAAATCATTTGAGCATTAACTTTAGGGGATAATGATTTTGTTGCAAAGAGTTATGGATTTTATTCTTCCTTTTGTATTGATATTTTAACCACAGTTTCTCCTTACGGATGCGTCTGATTGGAAATTATTTTACTACAACATTTGAATCGTACTGATTTTAGCAATAGATTGGAGGGTGTAACGTCGGGTGGTTGTTGTTTAAAACTATTCCTTAATGGCTGGCAGCATAGGTTTACTTTCTTTCATTTCAAAATGTTATTTTACCACACAGAAATACTGACCAAGAATTTAGTTACTGTCTTACCACTCCTTTTTATTGCCTTCGGTTTAATGATCATTTCACAGGAATTTGACTGATGGTAAAACAACGTATAAATTGTTACTATTTACGTAGGTTTTTATTATTTTTCTTTGTCTATTAAATGAAATAGTTAGAATCTACAGTAAGAGAGTGTGGTTGGGAAATGGGAGCGAGAAAATTTAACTAGGCCTTGTATACCGCTTGTTTCCACCTAGCATTGAACTTCATTAATCTTATTACTGCTTGATTATCACAGGAGGTGGGTGAAGTTTCGGGCTGGCACATTAACCTCTTTTGTAGAGATTCCATTTTTATGCCTCAACCATAACCTTCCATCCTCTCAACCCACAATTGCCTTGGGATATGATCCATCGTCCTTCCCAACCTTGGAAAGTGATGACCATTGTCAGGTGGACAACTTGAATTAGTTTTTTGTGCCTCTAACAGCTGCCATTGATGGCTACCTCTGTGAGGTCTGAATTTTGGCCTACACACAACAATTTCCCTTGTTCCGGCATGCACTCACCGCAAATATGTTGATAAGCAACTATGTTGTCTGTATGAAATTTATTTTGTGCAGTGCACTAGATTGAAAATTGGTTCTCACGTATGTTTTCTTAATCCATGGCATTGGGTATTATATCCACTTAATTTGCAGTGTTTCTTACAAATTCATTTTGAGCTCATTATATCATATGTTCTTTAGGAAGTGGATTTGTATAGAGTCAAATTTTATGTATATATCCTTCAAGAATGGTGGCATAATGATTAGAATGTTGCTAATGAATGTTAACTTTTAAGTTTTAAGGTATTTTATCACTAGTCCATAGGTGTTCCCAAACCTTAATTACATTATCTTGTCAGGGTGGTTGAATGGTCAATCGATGCTATTGTAGTCCTTTATGACCTTGGTAATTTCTTATCCTTCCAATCAGAATTTTTGTTTGAAGTAGGGTTTTATAACTATGATGATACATCCACCTACAGGATTGCTTTTATAATTGCGTTTTTCCTACTTTCGGCTGGAGTCACTCTAAATGAAGAATACAATGAAAAAAGTTATTTTCTAGCAGTTGCTCTGTCAAGACCAATGTCTTTTCTAGAGGGGCAATGTTGTCTTTGGTCACTATTTCCCTTAGCATTGCCTACTATATTGTATCATCTTCCATCAAGATCTCAGTTGCTTAGATGCATTAGAATTGGGGTATTGATATGACACAACCACAATATGGGCCATTAAATGTCGAACCTGTTTTTGTACCTGAAAATACATATGCCCAATTCCATGAGAATCCTAAATATAACAATGACTTGGAGCAAACCACCCCAGCAGTTGGAGAATTACAAAATTCATTTCGCAAATGACAGCACTGCAAAGTCTGAAAGGTCTTTTAGCATTGGTGTAAGTCCAGTAGGACTAAGTATGATTGACTTGTGTGTTGCCTTGGAGGTTTCTTGATAGATTACATATAACTTCCTGGTTTTTGACAATAAGAAGGGGAATTAGATGGCCACCTTTGGTTGGCTGCTTCTTATTGGCTCTTACATTCCTTTAGTCCTTATTTCTTCATCACTATATTTTTAACTTATGTATTTATGTCACTTATTTCTAGCTTATCTAGCCTTATGATCTAGTGTTAGAATTGGTTACAGATGCCTTATAATGTAACATGGAAGGGTAAAGTCATTATTAGTTTAAATTAGAATGCTATTATATTATAAAAGTAACGATGTGGTTATTTCTGGTCAAGTTTTGTAATTTCATTGTTGATGTTCACAAATAAGGTGTAAAGTTATTATTAGTCTAATTGCAATGCTATTGTATTATAAAAAGTAAAGATATGGTTATTTATGGTCAGGTTTTTTAATTTCATTATTATTAATAACAAATAAAACGTAAAGTCCTTGTTATTTTAATTGCAATGATATTGGAATATAGAAGGCAATGATATGGTTATGTTATGGTGATGTTATGGAAATTTCATTATGATTGATAACATGTAAAATGTAGGGTGCTTGAATCTACGTGCAATCACTTATTATGATTTAGTAAACGGGGATTTTCAATTAACTAAATGTACATTATTTAAGGTTGGGTTGGTAACTCGCCATTTAATGGAAATCAAATGGAGTAATTGGTCTGTAATTAATGTCATTGAGTCTCAATAATGGTTGGTCGATGTCGGAGTCCTTCTGACTTGCGTCTTCCGTAGAGGACGTGGTTGTGAATTTAATTATTGTAGAACTTATTTATTGTTGTACTTGGTTGTAATCTTTAATGGCTTGGTATTCTTGTGTCGGGTGGGATGTAGACACCTCCATGCTTCTTAGAACAATCACCATCCCTGAGACCTTAAATGGTTAAAATCGATGGGAACCTGGGCTTGAGCATTGCTTATGTGTCTTGGAGGTCCTAACCATTGTAGGGTAGGATGGATGGGTAGTCAGTATTTTACTGTGTCAGTTGATTGTTGTTTTTTACTAGCAGATGGTGATGTGCATCTTAGATCTTTATGTTGATATCACAATTACATGTGTCATGATTTGTCATCATGTGGTGGCGCAAAGTATAATGTCTTGTTACCCTTTTACACACACACAGACACAATATCAAAAAAAAATTAATTTTTTTCTCTTGATATAAGAGGTTTGTCATCGTACGAGGAGGACCCTTACATATGGTATCAGAGAAGGTTCAACCCATGACTTGGGATCACTATGACTTTCGTTGTTATGATTTGATTATATTGTTGCTAATTGAGTTGACTTGTGTGCATGCAGGTAATCATGGTTAGAGGATGCTACAGAGGCAGATGACGGGGTGCGAGGGGAGGAGGCGCGATGCCTCCTGTAGCATCCACACCTGAGGGGTCTTACCCCTAGGGAGATGAGCAGGTTCTCGGACAGGAGAAGATAGTAGTTGGCGATGTAGTTAGGATGATGAGATCCTTTCAGCGCATGTCTGAGGCACCGATCAGTTGTTTGGATAGAGATGAGGCCAAAGTGCCGGCACCCGTTGAGGTTCCACCCCGCGCACTGGCCGTTATTGGTAGCATTCACCGTGAACTCGAGAAGGTCAAATTTCCCAAGTTCTTTGGTGCCCCGGAAAATGCTGCCGCCAAGGCATGGTTGGATAACATGGTGATTTGCTTCGGACTTCGCAACTATACCTCCAACATGAAGTTCTGCATGATGGTCTTTCAATTGAAAGGGGAGCACTCTTCTATGGTGGAAGACACTCCTACCACAGTTGAACATGGTCGTTGAAGACATGTCATGGGAACTGTTCGAGGAACAGTTCCAAGAGAGGTACCTTTCAGAGGAATTCATCAAACGTCAACTCAATGAGTTCAATGCCTTACGACAGGGAGGTCGTACGGTGCCCGAGTATGAGGCCCATTTTATGGAGTTGCTCCAATATGCTCTGCTCCTTAACACTGAGAAAATTACGGTCAACAGATTTGTATTTGGCCTTAACGACAGCCTGTGTGCAAAGGTTAGGATTTTGATGCCCCAAACCTTGCACGATGCCATCCAGAAGGCCCTCATAGCAAAGGAGGAGCTTATCAGTGGGGGTCAGACTAGGACTCCAGTGAAACCAGCAGGGCATGTTTCATCTAGAACACAGTAGCACCAGACAACAGCGAGACATATGCTAGGATATCGTGGCTTCTAGAGGGGATGCACCTTCACCACACCCCGGTGACTGCCACATCAGCAACGAACACCTTATAGGGGATGAAAGCATCAGCAACAACGTTTCCCGTAGAAGCCGTAGTTTAGGCCTGTTCAGTAGAATAGACCAAGGTTCTAGGTTGATGGGTCGTCATCTTCTACTTCAAGTACTAGGACTACTGGGCTGAAGAAGGGGTGTTGGGCATGTGGGGAGCCACACTACCAGTGTGACTGTCCTATGGAGAGGACTAGAGTGTCTGGATCAGTCGGACCCACTACCATGGGAGATATGGGCAAGGCCCATTATTTTCATGCAGTGATGAATAACCGCTAGGAAGAGCACCAATCGACTATGCTCGAGGCAATAGGTATTGTCGCTGCTAGACCCTTAGTATTTTGATAAGTCTCAGTGCTACCGAGAGTTTCATTTCTGGTTTAGCGCTAAAAAGGATTAAGGTAAAGGCATTCGAATAGGAAGAGTTTAGCTTCGTAGAGATGGCTTCGGGAGCCAAACACAATGTTGGAGGAAAGGTTACGGGTTGTTCCCTTAACCTGGGAGATTTTTTCAAGAGGGCCAATTTATACGTCACGATCTTAGGATCTTATGATGTCGTGATTGGTATGGATTGGTTAGAATCGCATGAGGTGATACTCAACTGTAAGACAAAACGGTTGAGATTGGTCGATGATGAAGGAAAAAGACATGTGATTGTAGGACAGAACCAAGGAGTTTCCCTAAGGTTCGTCTCTTCCTTACAATTATGGAAGAGTATGTGCAAGGGGTGCAAGCTTTATGTGATCCTTGCGCTAATGGATAAGGGAGTAGCGGAAGGTTTAGAACACCTTTCGGTGGTGAGAGAGTTTGCAGACGTGCTCCTGAAGGAGTTACCTGGGATGCCACTGAAGAGGAAATTGGAGTTTACCATAGACATAAAATTGGGGACTGAACCAATAGCAAGAACGCCTTATCGGATGTCAACCCCAGAGTTACAAGAGTTGAAAATGCAACTGAAGGAGTTTTTGGACCTGGGACTGATACATCGTAGTGTGTCACCATGGGGTGCACTGGTTATTTTCATATGAAAGAAGGACAGATCGTGGAGGCTTTGCATTGACTACCATCAACTGAACAAGGCCACGATCAAGAATCAATATCCCTTGCCGAGAATTAATGATCTGTTCGATCATAAGAAGGGTGCAATGGTGTTCTCCAAGATCGATTTGTTATCATGGTATCACCAGTTGTGGATCAAGGAGGATAACGTCCCTAAGACCACCTTTAAGATGATATTTGAACATTACGAGTTTACTGTTTCACTGTTTGGACTGACAAATGCCCTAGGGGTATTTATGAGTTTAATGAACAGGGTGTTCCGCGAGTACTTGGACAAGTTTTTCCAAGTGTTCATTAACAGTATTTTGATTTACTCTCGTATTAAAGAGGAGCATGATGAACACTTTCACTTGGTACTGCAATGTCTTTGAGAGCACAAATTGTATGGGAAATTGTCCAAATGCTCTTTTTATCAATCGAGGATTCACTACTTAGGGCATGTCATCTCTGGTGAAGGCATCGCCATGGATTCAACCAAGGTTGAGGCTATTATGGAATGTCCTGTGTCGACGAATGTCATGGAAGTGCGTAGCTTTATAGGTTTAGTAGGGTACTATCGACGGATTGTCGAGGGATTTTCGAAGATTGAAAATCTGATCACAGAATTGCAAAAGAAAAACAAGAAGTTTGTTTGGACCGAGAAATGCGTGGAAGCATTTCGGAGGCTTAAAGAGTTGTTGATGACAGCGCTGATACTAAAGGTCTCTGACATGGAAGTGTACTTCTTGGTATACACAAACACATCCAAGGAGCGCTTAGGTGGAATCTTGATGAAAGACAGACGAGAGGTGGAAACTAAGAAGGCATGAGGAGAACTACATGACGCATGATTTGAAGTTATTAGCCATCGTATATGCCTTGAAGGTTTGGAGACACTACCTTATTGGACGAAAATTTGAACTAAAGACTGATCATTGTGGACTACAACACATTTTTACTCAAGGCGACCTGAATGCGTGACAACGACGTTGATCGAAATTACTTAGCAAGTACGACTTTGACATTACTCACATAAAGGGAACAATGAAATGAGTGGCATATGCTTTGAGTCGGAGGCCATGCATATTTTTGGTGTTTCCTCTTCAGACGAATTAATGTGAAAAGATTCTAACTTTGCAGCATGACGATGACTGGTACAAAGAGGTCGAGGATTTTATCGGACAAAACGCAATGATGGTACCATGATATGAGGGATTTTCATTTGATAGATATGGATTATTGAGTTTTAGAAGTCAGATTTACGTACTGCCAAGTGACGAGTTGAGGATTTTGATCTTGAGCGAGGCTCATAGAGCACTTTACATGGCTCACCCGGGAGTCACGAAGATGAGGGCAGACCTTAAGCCCTTATTCTTTTGGAAGGGAATGAAGGCTGACATAGTCAAGTATGTGGCCAGGTGTTTAGAATGTTAGCAGGTAAAGGCTGAACATAAACACCCAGCAGTATTACTACAACCACATGCCATTCCATAATCAAAATGGGAAGTTATTTTGATGGATTTTATTGTTGGATTGCCACTGACGACAAGGAGACATGACTCGATTTTCGTAGTAGTAGACACTCTGAAAAAGAGTGCTCACTTTATTCATGTGTGTACAACATATCAGGCACCTGAAATAGCTAGAGTTTTCAACAGTGATATTGTGAGTCTGCATGGTGTGCCTAAGAAGATTATATCCGATCGAGGATCGGTGTTTACTAGATGATATTGGACGAGTTTCCAAGAGGCCTTGGAAACCCAACTTAACTTTAGTACTACGTATCACCCAGAGACTGATGTACAGATCGAACGAACGAACCAAACCTTGGAGGAAATTTTACACATGTACATGATGGACCAAAAAAAGCATTAGGAAGAATTCTTGCCACTAGTAGAGTTCGCCTACAACAACAGTTACTAGAGCACCATTAAAATGGTGCCTTTTGAGTTTCTTTATGGGTGACCGTGTCAGATGCCCTTGAGTTGGGATCGGCTTGAGGATAGGGTCCTGGTGGGACCAGAATTGATCCAAGAAATGGAAGAGAAAATGCAAACCATAAGACAAAGGATTAAAGAAGCACAAGATCGACAAAATAGTTATACCGATGCGCACCGAGTTGATCGTAGTTACGAGGTCGGCGATCAAGTCTTCTTGCAGGTTAAACTGTATAAGAGTTCGATCAAGTTTGTAAAGGGAGATAAAATCTCTCCTAGGTTCATGGGACCTTTCAAGATTGTGGAGAGAAAGGTGCCCATGGCCTATCGACTAGCCTTGCCTAATTCCTTGAGGCATATGCACGATGTTTTTCATGTATTTGTTTTGAGACATTATATTAGTGATCCTACACATGTTATTGACATGATTTCCTTACAGGTATCGGATGAGGGAGTGCTCACCGTTGAGCCAGTTTGTATCTTAGATCATCGCGTTCAAGAGTTATGATGTCGAATGGTAGATCAGGTCAAGGTCCAGTGAGACAATTATAGTCTACACTCGGTGACCTGGGAGGATGCATATAATATGCACCAGCAGTTTCCATTTTTGTTTGATAGATAGACTTATGATACTGTGATACATTTATTTTGGCATGTATACTATGAAACTTCGGGATGAAGTTTATACCAAGAGGGGGTGTATGTAACATCCCACTTTGGCACACTGAGAAAACTTATTCTTTGAGGACACTTTCTCGCAAGTGATCTGGTCTATTATGATATTAAAACATTTTTCCTTGATTATGATGCATTATGATAGATGACATGATGTTTACTTCATTGACATACATAGGTGCTATTGACTCAGTTTTACTGAGTGTGCAAGGTTTTGGACCTTGAGGATGCAGAGGCATCAACATAACCCTTGGACTCTGAATCGAGTTAGGGAGTGTGCTATTTGAGTTTGATTGTTTTACTGTGATTTTAGTACGTTTGATTAGATGATATTATGTGGACATGTTCTGACATGATTGTTCATGATGCAGGCTGACGATAGATTGCCGAATAGACTCACATATGGAGTAAAGGGGCCACACATGATTACCAGAGAGGTTGAGGGAGAGGTGTGGACAACATCCCTGCGACATCCTACTAGCACTCCCGCCATGGCTCGAACTGTAGGTTAATGATTACCTAGTTCTAAAGGATCCACGATGCCCTGAGGGTAGACTGCGACAGTCACTCACGATGACTCTAAGGGGCATGCAATAAGGAGGGGGCCTTATTCCTTAGAAGCCTTTAGTTTCCCACAAGTTCACCTGGCGGAGTATTGACTCCAGGGGTTATTGATGTCTACCAATCAGTCAAGAGGCGAGTGGCACCCTTAAAGCACATGGTGCATCCTGAAGGGCACATCGCGCAAAAGAAACACTAGAGGCGAGTGGCACCCTTGGAGCTCGTAGTGAGTCCTGAAGGGCACGTCGCGATGATGGGGATAAAGGAACAAACCTAGATGAACCTAAGAAAATTAACACGTTAAGAAGTTTTAAAAAATAACTTCCCAAAATTAATGTCACCCAGTTCAGAATCTAAGTTCTAAGTCTAAAACTTCTCTAGGGGTAAAATTTTGTCTACCCTTAAGAAAAATACCTTATAAAAATAAAATAATAAATTTTAAACTAAAAAAACCACTTAAGTAATAGTTGTGGACTTCATAAATTTTTGGGTAAAATGAAAAGAGTAAGAATTTAAATAAAATCTGTGGATATCAAAGGTAAAAAAAAATAAAATTATTTAACTTGTGAAAGTGTAAAAAGATATTAAATTAATAATAAAAGGAAAAGAGTAAATAGCGCAACTGCCATTTTGGCTCTAATAAAAAGGAGAAAGAAGAGAATAACAAAAATTAGGAAACTAAGGAATGGAGGAAACATAATAAGGGAAAGAGGGGAACTTATGGTAAAAAGCGAGGTCAACATAGTAAAGAATTTGCAATTAAGAACCTTCTAAATTGAACTAAATTAACAACTTCATTTTAGGGAAACTATTTAAACCTGTAATGGAATATAGGAACACCTAGGAGTAAATTTAGGAGAAACTCTAGGTGGGTGAGGGAAATAAAACAATTTTAATTTAAAGAAAATATTTATTGGAGGAAAGTGGGGGATGGATGCCACATGTACAAAGGAGGTTTTGGAAATATTTTTATTAAAAATTAAAATTTAATGAGATTAGGGAAAGAATGGAAGTTCTAAAATTTTATAAAAGAGAGAGAGGAGAAGGAGGAAAGGGGGATCGACTGTTAGCGTAACATTACACTGTCGGATTGTGACTTGACTGATTTAGTTGTGAGGAGTTGGGATTTCACAACTCAGATAGGAGTGGTAGCTTGGCCTTGCGAGGTGAGTTGGGAGCTAGACGTACCATTTGGATAGTGTGTGACCCCTTTGCATCTCGGGGGGATAAGGGGGAAGCAGAGTACCCCTAGCATTGGTTGGGATGTACCATTGAGGTCTCGACAGCTGGCGAGCAGGATTGCACGAAGTGCGCATAAGACACTCGAAGCAAGAGAGAAGGAAAAGATACACTTTTTGGTTGAATGATAGACAGATGTAGGAATTATGATTAGGATCTTGTTGAAATGAATGGTTTTCATACTTCGACAAATGTCATTGTGTAAGGGATGAGAAATATATATTACCTCTGCGTCTTTTTTTTTTGTCTCTGTGATTTACAATTTCCAGTTAGTAATTTACCTTCTTATTGGAAGAGACCCTGACCTGGTTAGAATGGGAAATTACCCTTCTTGGCTGCCAATTATTTCATCTCTTAGCACCGTCAATCATCATTTTTGGGTCTACGCTTGTTTTCTTTTATATATATGCATTCTATTAATAGCTACAAGTTTACACCTAGTTTCATTTTGTACACCTTCCCGTGTTCCTTCCTAGAATTACACAGGGAAATTATTTAATGCACTAAGCAGAGAGAATCTGGATAGTGTTCTTGTTAATGTCATTAATACGGGACAAGAATTTGACTGATGGTAAAACAATGCATAAATTGTTACTATTTACGTAGGTTTTTATTATTTTTCTTTTTATATTAAGTGCAATAAATAGAATCTACAATAAGAGAGTGTGGTTGGGAAATGTGTTGCAGCACGTGCCACCCGCGCGCTCCACTTCCACCAGGACCTTTTCTGACCTAGGCCCGAAGAGCGAAAATGCTCTTCTAATTCCCTGTCGGGAATTCTTCACCCACGGCAACTCCTTTCTGACCTCCCTTCACAACCGGGAAATCGAACTTCGTGATTTCGCGAATCCTATGGTCATGTGTTTCTCACCTCACAATTTCCCGAAGTTCGATGTGAGTCAATGTTGACTCCCCTCCACTATCAGAACTTCTCCTATCAGGATATCACTACTCGCGATGTCGACAATTTGAATTGCCAAACTCCGAACCCCGATGGGCCGATTTTCCGAGACACGTGTGGACTTGACTTCTCCACCCTTTATCCTTCTATCAGAATTTCAAAACTCGCGGGATCGCGAGTCCTGATATTCCTGGACTCCAGCTTTAGCTTTCCCTGATCCCCGATATGATGCCACCTATACTCCACTTGTTCTCGTGACTCCTTGCGGACACGTCACCGTCGGGATATCGTTAATCGCGAATCCAACTTGCAAGTGTTCTCGGTCCTCGAGAACCCTGATTCTCTGAACCCTGATATATTGGGATTCCTTGACATGCGTCCCCACGATCAATGGTTATGATCCAATCGGGATATCGCAGATCGTGATATTGCCACCTCATTCCAACGAATTGGTGCTTCAACTCATGATACGCCCATATGCGCTAGCACGTGTAGATCGGATGGCCTCTATGAACCCAGATCGACGACACTGCTTCCTCTTGAGCTTCGAACTTCTAAATGCTTTCACTGTAATCTCCGTGCACCTTTGCGAAATCTAACGACCCTCGGATTCTTGCGAAATCTCACCAGGAGATTTCAACCATCCATCCTTCCTTGGATACTTTCTACGAAATGAACTAACGCTCCCTCTGTGAAAAACCTTGTTCAACCACTTGCCGACCTGTGGAGCTTCTCTCGAGCTTTCCACAACACCCCTGCAATTCTCCCTTAGTGAAATGTAGGCCTATTCCTCCTGAGCTTGTCCTCGCTTCACAAGTCTTTATGAGGACTTGTTGCACTCACTCCTTGCGGACAAGTCTTCGAACACAACTAATTGTTGAAGCTTCCTCGACTCTGCGCATTCCCCTGCGACAACCGTCCTAATTCCCTTTTCTCTGAATCACAACCCTAAGCCTTATTCTATCTTGTGCATGCCTTGCATGACTTTGGTGCCAAATATGCACTCTTGAAAACTTAGAACAAAAGTTATCTCTATCTGAACCCTGCAGTCACGCACTCCTTGGGGACAAATTCCACTGCACTCTATGCAGGAATCTCTTGGCTTAGAATAGAGAAACAATCGAAACTAATTTCTTTACCCTCACAGATTCAATTTAACTATGAAACCACATACACAGCCTATCAAAGCAAATGCATGACCAGAAAGAAAACATTCATGAGCACATAAGCAACATGCACAGAGAAACGACAATCGACATGAAATTGAATCAAAGACTCTCTTCTATTAATTCAAATCTGTACATGGGGTTCTACATACAATTTATCTACTTTCTCTCCTCTTCTGAATTCTTTCCATATGTTACAATGATACAATGAGGGTGTCTATATCCGTTTTCCCTCTCGAAACTAAGACTGTCTAATCTAGACTTAAAAAATCTATCTACCTGCATTAACTAAAGTAAATGCATCCTATCTACTTCAGACAAGAGCGTAATGCTCGAGGTCTGATATAATACAATAGGTGCTCCTTCATAAATGTTTCATTGAAGGATATGGCGCTTCATCTTTAATGAAAATTCAAAAAGGTTCGGCTGGCCTTGTCCAGTTGTTCGTCGTCTTCTACGCTGGCTCGCTTGTCTTGGGCAACGCTCCTTGATGAGTTGGCGATGCTCCTGCATCATACTCCTTGGCTTGAAATTTTTCATGGGCTCCTGTCCATGAGCTCCTACACGATCTGTCCATGCTTCTGTATCACTGCTTCATTTTCCCAGCTAGCATCTTTGACTAGGTGATTCTTCCATTTCGCCAGGTACTCGAAGTACTGCTTCCGCCTGGTCTTCTTTCCCACTCACTTGTCCAGTATGTACTGCATCTGCAGCTTTTCTGCTATTGGTAATTGCTTCTGCCACTGGATCACTGGTTCCTTAGTTCCAGCTTCTACTCCTACAACCCTGTATGGGTATAAATCTGAAATATTAAATATCGGATATATCCCGATGACATCAGGCAACTCAATCTCGTATGCATTTTCTCCAAAATTCTTCAGGATTCTGCAAGGTCCAATTTTTTTCATTTTGATCTTGTTATATGTTCCCCTTGGGAACCTTTCCTTCCTCAAGTGTGATAGAACAAGATCCCCAACTTCGAACCGAAGTTGTCTCCGATGCTGATCTGCTCTGCGCTTGTACTCCTGATTTGAGTTTTGCAATCGCTGCTTCACCTTGTTGTGAAGTTCTTTCATCGCATCAACGAATTCTTCAGCGCTTGCACTGCTAGTCGCAGCCTGTTCTGACTCCCTGAGTTCAAAAACTCCCCTTGGTTGTGTCCCATACAAAATCTGGAATGGACTTTTTCCTGTACTCTGATTGACCAAATCGTTGTACGCGAACTCTGCCTATGGTAATATGTTGTCCCAACCGTTATGGTGCTCCATCACCAAGGTCCGCAGCAACTCTCCGAGACTTCTATTGACCACCTCGGTCTGTCCATATGTATGCGGATGGTAAGTTGAACTAAAAGCCAAATTAGTCCCTAGCTTCTTCCATAGCATCCTTCAAAAATGACCTATGAATTTGGTATCCCTATCCGATACTATGCTTTTCGGTAATCCATGGAGTCTAACAACCTCTTTGAAAAACAATTTTGTGATGTGGATCACATCGCTAGTCTTCTGACATGGAATAAAATGTGCCATCTTCGAAAACAGGTCCACCACTACAAATATGGAATCAACCCCTCTCTACGTTCTCAGCAAACCCAATATAAAATCTATGTTGATCGCCTCCCATGGCCTCTCGGGTATGGGCAATGGATGATAAAACCCTGCATTCTGTTTTCGTCCTTTAGAATGCTAACAAATTCTACACCTATCAACAAACCTTTTTACATCTGCTCGCATGCTCGACCAAAAATATGATTCGCTCAACTTTGCGAATGTCTTATTGTGACCAAAGTGACCTGCTAATCCGCCACTATGCTTTTCCTTCAATAAATTCTCCCTCATGGAGAAAATTGGAATGCATAACTGGTTTCCTCTTAACAATAGTCCCTCCTGGATCATGTAATCTATCCATGGGCTCCGATCCCTGAGAACTATATTCTCAGCTGCCTTGTATGCCTCTGCAAAATCTGCATCTCTTGCATACATATCTCTAAGATTTTCAAAACCTAATGTTTTGACTCGGAACTCCCGCAACAGTAAATATTTCCTGCTCAAAGCATCAGCCACTTTGTTAGCAGTTCCTGAAATGTGTTTAATTACAAATGTAAAATTCTTCATATACTCTACCCATTTTGCATGTTTCTGGTTCAACTTCTCCTATTGACTCACAAACTGCAATGCATGATTATCGCTATATAGAACAAATTCTTTCGAGATCAAATAATGCCTCCACTTCTTTAATGCATGTATGATGGCATAAAACTCTTTATCATACGTGGAGTATTTCAGCTTTGCGTCATCCAACTTCTCTCTAAAATATTCAACTGGCCTATCATCCTAACTCAAGACCGCTCCTATAGCATATCCACTCGCATCACATTTCACTTGAAATGTTTTCTTGAAGTCCGACAACACTAACACGGGTCGTTCCGTTATCTTTCGCTTCAACAGATTGAAGATTTTCTCAACCTCTGTAGTCCAGTGAAAAGTCTTATGCCACTTCTTCACCGTATACATCATCGCTGCGCTAATTCCACTGAAATTCCTAATGAATTTTCGGTAGAAACTAGCCAAACCATGGAAACTCCTCACCTTGAAAATATTTATCGGTGATGGCCAATTCTTAATCACTTCCACCTTTTCTGGATCCATCTTCAACTCATTCGCTGAGATAACAAAACCCAAATAAATGAGCTCTGTCTTCATGAATGAGGACTTCTTCATATTGATCAACAGCTTCTCTTGCTGTAGCTTTCTCATCACTATGGCCAAATGTTTCAAATTTTTAGCCTTTGTCTTACCGTAGATCAATATATCATCTAGATATACGACTACAAACTTCCTGATGAATTCCTTTAGGACATCATTCATTAGCCTCATGAATGTGCTCGGTGCGTTTGTCAAACCAAACGGCATGACCAACCATTCGTACAAACCTTCGTTTGTCTTGAATGTTGTTTTCCATTCATCACCTTCTCTCATACGAATATGGTGATATCCGCTTTTCAGATCAATCTTCAAAAAATAATTTGCCCCACTCAGGCAATCCATTAGATCATCCATTATTGGCAGTGGAAATCTGTACCTGATGGTGATTTTATTTATCACTCTGGAGTCTGTACACATCCTCCAGCCTCCATCCTTCTTCAGACTAAGCACTGTCGGAACAACACACAGACTAAGACTTTCCCTGACCAGTCCTTTATCCAATAGCTTTTGTACCTGCCTCTTAACTTCCTCATTTTCATGTGGCGTCAATCTGTACGCAGCCTTATTCGGTAAACTTGCTCCTGGTATGAGGTTGATGTGATGACTCACACTCCTCATCGGTGGTAACGAATGAGTTAATTCGTCCACGATGATATCAGCGAACTCTCCCAGCAGTTCCTGAATCTCTTCTGGCAAGTCATCCACCCTTGTGCTAGTCATGACAATCTTTGGCTTCCTGACCACAAAGAATTGTGGATCTTCCTTCTTCTCCATCTCTGTGAGAAGCTCATTCCCACTCATGAGAAGTATGGTGTTACTTACTTCCAGCTTTACCTCCTTATCCTTTATCGGAAGTAACCTATGTGTTCTCCCATCCTTCTCTAAGGTGTATGTGTTCATCCTCTCGTCATGAACCACATTTCTGTCATATTGCCATGGTCTACCCAACAATACATGACAAAAATCCACGAAGTATAGATTCACTGAGTATAGCTTAGATTAGTAGAGGTATCATGGAGTCAAGGTTTACTACATTGAGAAGAGTTGTAGCACTGACTGGAGCATCTAGGCACTGACGGAATCAAGCCCAACCCGCTTTCTCTATGGTCAAGTGTATCTATCCACCCATCTTGCCTTGTCCTTGTCCTTCCCTACTATCTTGATCTACTGCCCTTTCCTAAACACTTTGACACACATAGATCTATCCCGATGCTATGACTTAGATGCCATGACCTAACCTTATTGTTACCGCACGCTGCGCTGATCTACTTATGAATGACATCACATAGGACTTTATCCTTATATTCACCCATCTTCAAATCAACTGAACATTGTTTAGTGACACTCACCTGATGTCCTTTTTGCAGCCATGATACTTTGTATGGACTCGGGTGATCAGTCGTATCCAACTCCAGCTTTTCTACCATCTCGGTCGAAACGAGATTTTCGGTGCTTTCGTTGTCCACTATGACCTTGCATTTCCATCCCTTAGTCTTGCATGTGGTCCTAAACAATCTAGTTCTTTGATTTGTGTCCTCCACCTCTTTCTTAGGTGTCAAAAGAATTTTATGCACCGTCAGTGACTTCCCACTTCCGGTGTCTTCATTCTCAACATCACGCCTCTGCGCTTCAGCAATGTGAGCTTCTCCTCTGTCCATTTTCCTGTCTGGACAATCAACAGCTTTATGTCCATCCTTCCCACATGTAAAAAATGTGATGATACTTCCTCTGCCTCTTCCCCTACCTCTGGTACGAGTAAAAGAGTTGGCATCAGTATAACCGCCACCTTGCTCTGTATGTTGTCTCCGCGGCTCAGCATATTGCTGTCCTCGCTGCGAGGTTCCACCTCTCTCAATCTTACCCTGAGGTTTCTTCCATTCCTCCTTGGGCTTCTGATATTTCTCCTGGGAAACTGCCTTGCCTATGGGTTGAATTCTGCCTCTCCCTCGCTGTCCTTGCTTACGGCCCAACTTCTCCTCGAATTTCAGAGCCATCTGGTAAGCGTCCTCAACCATTCTAATGGTCATCATGCTTAATTCGTCCTGAATGTTGTATCTCAGACCATTTAGGTATCTGGCAACCTTCTCATCATCTCTCTCCCGATGACCTGCTCGGATATTGATCTTTTAAAACTCTTCAGTGTACTCCTTCACCGTCATCAACTTCTGTCTTAGGTTCTGCATTTTCCTGAACAGTGTGATATGATAATCTCTAGGGATGAATTTTACTTTCATCTTAGCAATGATCCGATCCCAACTTTTAATCTTCGTTTTTCCTTTGGAACGTCTATCCGCCTGTAGCTTTTCCAACCAGAACGCTGCATGTCCCTTCAATTTGGTAACAACATGCCTTACCTTCTTATCCTCTTCGATTTCTTCATAGTCGAAGTAGGTATCAAGAGCTCTGATCTAGTCCAACAACTCTTCTACATCCAGGATTCCTTCATAAGGTGGAATCTCCATTTTGGCCTTGGAACTCATCCTCGTGATAGCTTTTATCAATCGCTCCATTGACCCATCCTCTGTTGTGACCTCTTCTTCATGTCCAACTTCTTATTCAACTTTGGAATCGCTAATATCCCCAACACCAGCTCCACGTCTTTGTGCTGTCTCCATCTCCTCAAGCCTTGCTCGGAGATCTCTCATCTGTCGTTCCATTTCTGGATTTCCTGCTGGCCTACCTCTTCTTCACGCATCCCTGTCTTCTGGACCAGGTGATTTCCTTTCTCTTCTCGGCAGCATGATGTCTTCTCTTCTTTCTGCTACTGAAAGCAAATATTTTCCTGCTCTGATACCACTCTGTTGCAGCATGTGCCACCTGCGCGCTTTGCTTCCACCAGGACCTTTTCTGACCTAGGCCCGAAGAGCGACAATGCTCCTCTAATTCCCTGTCAGGAATTATTCACCCACAACAACTCCTTTCTGACCTCCCTTCACAACCGGGAAATCGGAATTTGTGATTTCGGGAATCCTATGGTCGCGTGTTTCTCACCTCACGATTTCCCGAAGTCCGATGTGAGTCAACGTTGACTCCCCTCCACTATCAGAACTTCTCCCATCGGGATATCACTACTCGCGACGTCGACAATTTGAATTGCCAAACTCTGAACCCCGATGGGCTGATCGTGAGTCCTGATGTTCCTGGACTCGAGTTTTAGCTTTCCCCGATCCCCGATATAATGCCACCTATACTCCACTTGTTCTCGTGACTCCTTTCGGACATGTCACCGTCAGGATATCGCTAATCGCGAATCCAACATGCAAGCGTTCTCGGTCCTCGAGAACCATGATTCTTCGAACCTCGATATATTTGGATTCCTTGACACGCATCCCCACAATGAACGGTTATGATCCAATAGGGATATCGTGGATCACGATATCGCCACCTCGTTCCAACAACTTGGTGCTTAAACTCGCGATATGCCGATATGCGTTGGCACGTGTAGATCTGATGCCCTCTATGAACCCAGATCGACGACACTGCTTCCTCCTGAGCTTCGAACTTCTAAACACTCACACTGTAATCTCTATGCACCTTTGTGAAATCTAACAACCCTCGAATTCTCGTGAAATCTCACCAGGATATTTCAACCGTCCATCCTTCCTTGGATACTTTCTGCGAAATGAACTAACGCTCTCTCTGCGAAAAAACTTGTTCAACCACTTGCCGAACTGGGAGCTTCTCTCGAGCTTTTCACTACATCCCTGCAATTCTCCCTTAGTGAACTGTAGGCCTATTCCTCCTAATCTTGTCCTCGCTTCACAAGTCTTTATGAGGACTTGTTGCACTCAATCCTTATGGACAAATCTTCGAATACGACTAATTGTTGAAGCTTCCTTGACTCTGCGCGTTCCCCTGCGTTAGCCATCCTAATTCCCTTTTCTCATAATAGCAACCCTGAGCCTTCTTCTAGCCTGTGCATGCCTTGCACGGCTTTGGTGCCAAATCTGCACTCTTGAGAACTTAGAACAAAAGTTATCTCTATCTGAACCCTGCAGTCATGCACTCCTTGCGAACAAATTCCATTGCACTCTATAAAGGAATCTCTTGGCTCAGAATAGAGAAACAATTGAAACTAATTTCTTTACTCTCACAGATTCAATTTAACTATGAAACCACATACACAGCATATCAAAGAAAATGTATGACCAGAAAGCAAACATTCATGAGAACATAAGCAACATGCACAGAGAAACAACAACCGCCATGAAATTGAATCAAAGACTCTCTTCTATTAATTCAAATCTGTACATGGGGTTCTACATACAATTTCTCTACTTGCTCTCCTCTTTTGAATGCTTTCCATATGTTACAATGATACAATGAGGGTGTCTATATCCATTTTCCCTCTCGAAACTGAGGCTGTCTAATCTAGACTTAAAAAATCTATCTACCTTCATTAACTAAAGTAAATGCCTCCTATCTACTTCAGACAAGAGCGTAACGCTCGAGGTCTGATATAATACAATAGACGCTCCTTCATAAATGTTTCATTGAAGGATATGGCGCTTCATCTTTAATGAAAATTCAAAAAGGTTCAGCTGGCCTTGTCCAGCTGTTCATCATCTTCTATGCTGGCTCGCTTGTCTTGGGCGACGCTCCCTGATGAGTTGGCGATGCTCCTGCATCAAAATGGGAGCCAGAAAATTTAAGGACGCCTTGTATACCCCTTGTTTTCACCTAGCACTGAACTTCATTAATCTTATTACCAATTGATTATTATTGGAGGTGCGTGAAGTTTTGGGCTGGCGCGTTAAACTCTTTTGTAGAGATACCATTTTTATGCCTCAACCATAACCTTTCCTCCTCTCAGCTCACAATTTCCTTGGGCTGCAAGCCATCGCCCTTCCCAACCTTGGGAAGTGCTGACCATTGTCAGGTGGATAGCTTGAATTAGTTATTTGCACCTCTGACAACTGCCATTGATGGCTACCTCTGTGAGGCGTGAATTCTGGCCCATGCACACCAGTTTCCCTTGTTCCGGCATGCACTCACCGCAACTATGTTGATAAGAAACTATGTTGTTTGTCTGAACTTTGTTCTGTGCAGTGCGCTAGATTGAAAATTGGTTGTCATGTATGTTTTCTTAATCTATGGAATTGGGTATTATATCGACTTAATTTGTAGTGTTTCTTGCAAATTCATTTTGAGCTCATTATATCAAATGTTCTTTAGGAAGTGCATTTCTATATAGTAAACTTTTAGGTATATATCCTTCGATAATGCTGGCATAATGATTAGAATGTTACTAATGAATGTTAACTTTTAAGTTTTAAGGTATTTTATCACTAGTATGTAGGTGTGCCCAAACCTTAATTACATTATCTTGTCAGGGTGGTTGAATGGTCAATCGATGTTATTGTAGTCCTTTATGTCCTTGGTAATTTCTTATCCTTCCAATCAGAAGTTTTGTTTGAAGTAGGGTTTTATAACTTTGCTAATACATCCACCTACAAGATTGATTTTATAATTGCGTTTTTCCTACTTTCGGCTGGAGTCACTCTAAATGACGAACACGATGAAGAAAGTTATTTTTCTAGTGGTTTCTCTGTCAAGACCGGTGTCTTTGTTGGAGGGGCAGTGTTTTCTTTGGTCGCTATTTCCCTTGGCATTGCCTACTATATTGTATCATCTTCCATCAAGATCTCAGCTTCTTGGATGCATCAGAATCGGGGTATTGATATGACACAACCATAGTATGGGCCATCAAATGTTGAACATGTTTCTGTACCTGAAAATATATATCCCCAATTCCATGAGAATCCTCAATATAACAATGACTTGGATCAAACCGCCCCACTAGTTAGATAATTACAAAATTAATTTCGGAAATGACAACACTGCAAAGTCTGAAAGGTCTTTTAGCATTGGTGTAAGTCCAGTAGGACTAAGTATGATTGACTTGTGTGTTGCCTTGGAGGTTTCTTGATATATTACATATAAATTCTTGGATTATGATGATAAGCAAGAGACTTAGATGGCCACCTTTGGTTGGCTACTTTTTATTGGCTCTTACAGTCATTCAGTTCTTATTGCTTCATCACTATATTTTTAACTTATGTATTTAAGTTACTTATTTCTAGCTTATCGAGTCTTATGATCTAGTGTTAGAATTGGTTATAGATGCCTTATAATGTAACACGGAAGGGTAAAGTCATTATTAGTTTAAATTACAATGCTATTATATTATAAAAGTAACGATATGGTTATTTTTGGTCAGGTTTTGTAATTTCATTGTCGATGATCACAAATAAGGTGTAAAGTTATTATTAGTTTAATTGCAATGCTATCGTATTATAAAAAGTAAAGATATGGTTATTTATGGTCAGGTTTTGTAATTTCATTGTTATTAATAACAAATAAAATGTAAATTCCTCGTTATTTTAATTGCAATGATATTGGAATATAGAAGGTGATGATATGGTGATGTTATGGTGACATTATGGTAATTTCATTATGATTGATAACATGTAAAATGTTGGGTCCTTGAATCTAAGTAAAATGTATGGGGGGTCTATGTCAAGCTCTAGGTCATCGTGTAACTGTATATCTAGCTCTATGTTGTGGTGTAGTTCATGGTATACGTCAAGATCTAGGTAATCATATAAATATATATCTAGCTCTATGTTATGGTCTAGGTCATGGTCTAGGTCTATGTAATGGTCTACATCATGGTCATCATATAGGTCTAGGTCCTGCTCCATGTCTTGACATGTATAGGTATTTCTATGTATAGGTTTAGGTCTAGGTGTTGACATGTCTAGTTCAAGGTCATTTATTTCCTTACGATGTAGAGAGGGGGACTACAAAAAGAGGAAAAAAGAGAGTGTGAGAGGGGGACACTAGAATAAAAATAGAGTGAGGGACATGGAGACAAAGATCGGGTTTAGAGCATGAGAGAGTGAGAGGATGGGGGGGGAAAGAGGGAAGGGTGGTTATATATATGAAAAGGGAGCATGGTGGGGAGAATGAGGGTGAGAGGGGGATACAGGGAGTGAGAGAGAAAGGGTTATATGCAAGAGGTAAATATAGAATGGGATAGAGAAGGATTGTTTGAGAGTGTGATAGGGTGATAGAGTAATACCAAGAGGTGGTGTTAGAGAGAGAGAGAGGTGGGACAGAGAGTGAGAATGAGTCTAAAAATAATTAGAGAGAGAAATAGATGGAATATGTAGGAGACAAATAGGGTAGAGATAGTTGGAGGGAGAGACAAAGGGGAAGAGAAAGAAGGAGAGAGACAAAGAGAAAGAGGAGGATACTTGGAGGGGGGAAGAGAGAGAGAGAGAGAGCAGGGAGGGGAGGGGAGGGTAGGGAAAGAAATATATGGACATTGAGAGAGAGGGAGAGGGAGAGGGAGATATTGAAAGAGGTGAGATATAGAGAGGGATTCAAACATTGATTGTGAATAAATAATATTGAATAAACTAAAATATTGTGCTTATATTAAAATAAAAAATACGAATCAACATACCATAATCATCATTAAATCATGTGATATAATTATTAAATCGTAGGTGAACAAACATATCCATAAAATATTATTATAAAACAAGAGGTATAAGAATAATGAACTTAGGGCTTGTATGTGCATGGGGTCAAGGGTAGAGTATAGGTTATGTGTAGGTTGAGATGGATCTAGGGGGGTCTAGGTGATGGTCTAGGTCTAGTTCATGTTCTAGGTCATGTTCATGTTCATATAAGCAATCTTATAAGCAATCCATTAGAAGAATAATAAAAAAATAAAATTTACCTTACAGGAGAGGCTACATTTCTCTGTTACACATATAATTTATTTGTTGTGAGACATGCCTCACCTTTGGATGGATAGAGAGAGAGGGAGGTAGAACTAGGGGAAAAGAGAATTAGTAAGTGAGGGAGAGAGAGAGAGAGAATCAAAGAGAGAGTGAGACTAACAACAAGGAGAGAGAGAGTGATACTAACTGTGAGAGGAAGGGGGCGAATAGAGAGATATAAAGAGATAAGTGGGGGGAGAATATAGAATATAGGGGGAGAGGGATATAGTGAG
>JZKD02S1771177.1:986487-998683 GCA_000966675.3 Picea glauca
AGAGTGAGAGTGATATAGAGAGGGGTGGGTAGATGTAGGAGAGGGAGGATAAATATAGAGAAGGAAGGAAATGATTTTTACGAGCACACACACGTTCCTAGAGTACTTGGATGTTTGTTTTGGATTCAAATTTTTTGGGAGGGATAGAAAATGTGCATGCTGATTTGGTTGGATTGGATTTAGGTTCGAGATTAGAAAACTAGTTGTTTAGTCTACAAATTCATAAAAACTTTCATTTTTTTGAATACCCCTCTATATCTTTACCTTTGACGTTAGTTTTATATAGGTTAAAAAATTCATTTGTTGACGAAATTATAGACATAGATTGAGTCATCTATGGAGATTTCAAAAGTATAATTTTTTTTCAAATTGTTATTGTTTACTATTTTTAATCTATTTTTTTCTTCACATATATCAAAATCCTAGAATACATACCTCTCTTATTTCTTCTATAACATTTTCTTAGCTTAACCATTTCTAAAATGAGTTATATGTGGATCTAGAGGAGACCAATACCTATGATATAAACAAAAATTGATCATGTTAAGACCCTTTCCGCATTCACAAACAAAAGACGTTGTAATTTTTGGCATATCTTGACTTTGATAATTTAAAAAAAATATAAAATTCAGATTAAAAATTTCCAAAAAATATGAAACATAATAAAAACTATTTCTCTACAATTATACAAGTTTTTGGAACAAAATTTCGTCGTTAAGACACTCAAAACCTGCACGAACAAAAACATATACTTTATATTTTGTTGGAAAAATAAGATACCACTGTTAGCAAAAATCAAATTTGACCTACTTATTCACAATTTCTATGAATAAAATTTATATATTAGGAAATATAATTCAATTTTCTATGTTTCATCTTGTTACACCATATTCAAATTCATTGTAAAAGTACCTTGAATAATCCCTCCAAGTTAACATATTATTGTTTTTCCATTTTTTCATTACCACTAACACATCATGAGAGACCATCAGTATCTTGCACCCACCATGTATTGATCATAGCTATAGCATACTTACTAAATATACATGCTTAAAAGGGTCATTAATATTTATAAATTAATACCTCATTCCCAAAGATCAAGTTGAATTAAGGAAGGAAATTCAAAAGGTAAAAGAAGCCAGAAAGGAATGAAAATGGGCAATAATTAGAATTGAAAATCTATTGCTAGGGATAGAGATAAGAAGTATAATAATAAATAGGATTTTGGAACACTAGGGATCCTTTTTGGAACTTTTGTGGCTTTGTTTGGTGCAACAGTCCTATGTTAAGTTTTTCCTTGAGTGATATCAATAGTATTTGTTTAGTTGAAACATGGTAGCATGAAGAGTCAAAGGTACCTAACATAGAAGGATGTGTCTTATGGTCAACTTGGAACAAAAAATCATATCGTAGAGGGATGGAAGGCATAGCCTATTATATTAGAAAGAAAATTTATCCTCAAATTCAAATTCATAATGTCAACTCTCTCAATCAATACATTTGGATAGAAATTTCAGACATCAATGCTAAGAAGATGCATATAGCAATTTGTTATTCTACACGTAATAATTCTACTTTTTTTAAGAAAAATAATCTAGATATAAATTGTCCCTATAATACTTTAGAACAAAATATTTACAACTTGATAAATGAAGGTAATATTCTCCTTCCAGGAGACTTTAATGCTATAAGTAAAACCAACCAAGCTACTCTTTTAATAAATGATTCCAACCATAATCCTTTATGGCTAGATGGGGACCTTGTTTTAGCTAATAGATACAAAATAAAGTTTGAAGACCTAATTGAGAATTTGTTTGGTACTTATCTATTTATTCTCTATAGTTCTCAAGACCCTATAATTTTCTAATGGAGTAATGAAGTGAACAAACTCAAACTAGATGACTTGTATTCATGGTCTACGTAGTAGTGTCATGGATTATGTGATATTTGAAATCCTTGTTTCCAACCAAATAGTAACTTTAGACATTTTAAATTACCATGATCTCGACTCTGATCATATACCTTTAACGCTAACTCTAAAGTTCTCCATGCCCATGAGCGTCATTCAAGAAAAGTATAATAATCAAATGAAACTACATTTTGACAAAAGTAAAGTTGATATTTTCTTAAATGATTTAAATAGTGAATTACATATCCTACCTTATAAGGACAACATTGACTACCTCTATCATAATTTTACAACTAGCCTTTATACTTCTATTAACAAGTCCACATTCGAGGTTTCCTTTAAAAATAAGAATATAACAGCCAACCCTTGGTATGATAGAGAATTTAAAATTGCTAGGAAAGTCGTCAGGGATGCTTCTAATGAGTTCTTTAAACTTAGAAGGATCAACACATACAAATCCCTAATAAATAGGAAAGAAATTACTATATAAATAAAAGGAAAGAACAAATTTTACACCTATGTAAGCTTGATCCTAAGAAGTTCTACAGTAAAATTCTAATTCAAAATACTAAGGAAAATAATAAAGGACCCTTAAGGGAATGGAATTCCTACCTTAAAATTCTTTACAAGTTCCCTAATTCCATGGACACCATTCCTATTGTTCCTACACAGAATGAATATTTTTATTGGATGACATAAAGTTCAGGGTTAGGTATCTTGCAAATGGGAAAGATAAGGAAATTGAAGAATACCAAGATGAAATTTTTAAAATCGGAGGGCCTATCCTCATCCCTAACATATACAAGCTCTTAAGTTTAGAATTCAAGTAGGGCTTCCCTAAACCATATAAACAAGGTCTCATTGTAACTATTTTTAAAAATGAGGATAGAAACATTTACTCTAATTATAGGAACATTATGATTATCCCAGTTTTAGCCAAACTATACATAATTATTTTGGAAAAAAAATATTATCCTTTGGCTAGAAAGTCACGATGAAAGAGATAAAGGCCAAGAAAGATTTAGGATATGTCATTCAATTGTGGGACATCTTGTTACCCTTAGGATCATTGTAGAGGAGTTACACAATACTCAAACAAATTTTTTGTGTTTTTTTGTTGACTTTAGAAAACATTTTGACATATAACTTCCCAGGAAAAACCTTTGGGAAAGGTTGGAAGAGGTAAAGTACCTTTTTATTTGAGGTATGGTGCTATAATGTTGTATGAGAATGTTATTTCTAAGTTTAAGAACATTGAGGGCTAGTCTAAAGAAATTAATTGTAATATTGGAGTCAAGAAAGGTTATCCTTTGTCTTGTACCCTTTTGGCATATACATTGATAAGTTAGAAGAGTGTTCGGAAGAAGCGGGCTGTATCAACCCAACTCTCACTAGTTTAGTCATCAATATTATTCTTTGTGATTATGATATCGTTCATATGGTGAGGAGTCCCTACGATCTTGCAGAGAAACTGAGAACCCTCAATGATTTTTTCTCCAGTGTTGGTATGACTCTTGATACTGACAAAGCAAAATCTGTCATCATTAAATCTAATAAGATCACATATGATACTTTTCTATATGACAACAACAACTTGGAGGAAGTGACTTCATACAAATATCTTTCAATCAATATTCACCACAAGATCAACTCAAATTATAGCATTGAGAAAAGGATAAACGAAAGATGGAAAAATTGTTATGGGCTTGAAAACAATTGTAAATCAATCGATCTTTGGATATGGGATAAGAAAAAAGTCCTCTTTGAGACTCTTGTTACTCTTGTTATTCTATATTTTGAGGATGCAGTATCTCTCGAGAATCATAGAGAAAATACAAAAGAATTTTATAACATATAATCTCAAAATTAAAGGAAATATTCCCTATCCTATCCTCCTTTTAGAGGGAAATCTTTCCTTTATTGAGAGAATGGCCATGACTAGATACTTAATGTATAAGAACAAGTTAAACAACATGGAATAAAAAAAGTTTCCCAAAATTGCACCTTTCACTCAAGCGGGGATGGCATAAAGATGCCCAGTCTTGGCCAAGCCATTGGGGAATCAAGGAAGAGATTATTTTGATGAATAAGGATACTATTAAAAATATTATTAAATCAAAATTTAAGAAGAAAATGTGGTGTGATAAAGAGGTAAATGAAAAAAATAAAATTAAGGTATTATAAGGAGGTAATCAACCCTAATCTAGAAGATCAAAATTATCTCTTTGTTTTCACAAGTTTAAAGAAAAAAATAAATATTGGTAAAATAAGAAAAAATTCTCATGAGCTTCATAATGAATTTAGGGATTGGTAAATTCCTAAAGCACCATTGGACTAAAGAGTATCTCACCTTTGTGACACTAAGACAGTTAAAGATGAAAAGCATTTTCTCTTAGATTGTCGTGCCTATACCCAGATTAGATCTTAATTTGAAAATATTTGTCACATTACGAGTCTTCCTAACCTTTTTAACTCAACAAAACTATGGTGATCTTAGAGATCTTCTCTCAATGCTTTTCGAGCACATAAACAAAATTCTAAAGAATTGCAAGTAAACCCTTACCTTCTTAAGGTCTGATAGACCAATTCGATCCCAGCTGAAGTTAATCATCATCATCATCATTGTTAATTAGCTTAAAGTGGAAAATCAACAATTCTAAAATAAAAAATAAATAACTCGTATTCCTAAAATGCTATCTGATGTAAGAATTTATTATCTTTTCTATAAAAAGGTAGAGTATGAAACCAATTTCTCTTATATTGTATTTCATACATGCACATTACATCTCAAATTCAAAATATTTGTGATACCAACAATTTTAATAACATTTTAACTAATCAAAATGATGATAAACTAATTAATTTTATTCAAAATTTATCGCACTAAACCATAATGAATATGATCATTTTCATTGTAAAAAATATACTACAAAATTAATCTGAATAAAGAATATACTCATCTCTGATTAATCAATGAATTATTAAAAAATATTAATAAAAGGAAAGAGAAGAAAATATTTTATAACTGTAAAAAAAATATTTTAACAAGTTTAATGAACCTTAATAAATATGATCATCGTCATTGTAAAAATTATATTAAGAAATTAATCTGAATAAATAATATACTCATCTCTGCTTAATCAATGAATTATTAAAAAATATTAATAACATGAAAGATGAGAAAATATTTTATAACTGTAATTTTTTTTAACAAGTTTAATTGGATAACTAAATAGGAGATTTTATAACTGTAAAAACTAAATTAAGAAGTTAATTTCTTATTGAAATTAATGAATAAATTATGATAAAAACATTAATTTAAAAAATTTGTAATTTTACAGCGTCAAACAAAGAAATTTTATAATAATAATAAAAGCATTTAAGGACATTAACCAAACAAATAAATATTCTCATCGCGTAATCAGTCACTAAAAAGACGTTAAACGGATAAGTAAATATTCTCATAAAACCTTCATCGTAACGGAAAGAAAATCTCATCAACAGCGCCTGCTTTATGGCAGTGATTGCTGCATGAATGTAGACCAGTTTGTTCCATCGTCGAATTATCCGCTTTGTTTTGACGATTTTGCTGACCTTGTATATTATTCTTCTGCTCATTATTCTACTGATCTTGTATATTATTATTATAAGTTTGATGAAACCAAATAAATATAGAGAAAAATGAACCGATGGTCAAGGCAGCTTGCAGTTTTGCAGACAGTGCCATGTGACGGTTCAGTGCTGCAGGTGGCTCTCCTTATTTTACGGGATGGTCCATGGCACTAATTTCGCTGTTTTCTTTCTCCCATTGTCCTTCGGGTTTGCAGTCACAACTGTTTCCATTAGATTCGTTTTTTAGTAAAAAAAATAAGTGAATTTGGTGAGATTTTAAGGAATAATCTGAGTTTTGTATAGATCAAAATTTCATCCATTTCAAAACTTTAATCTAAAATCAAATATTTAAGAAATGATCCAAAATCAATCAAAATTCTAAATTAATCAAAAATTTAAAAATTTAAAAACTGACAACCAAAAAACATGTCTAAAAAATAAATCAGAGGAAGAATTACTCCGATTACTCCCAAAATAGCTCACTCCTTAACATCGACCCTATCCGACATCCGACGACATTACGGTACGCAAAGGGGAGGAATAATTTTATCGTTATATATTCCAGACGTTTTATTTTAAATGTCAATAAAACCTGTTGGATTCAGAATGCATAAGTTTTTTTTATTTTGTCTTTTTCTTATATAAGAATGACAACCGAACGTGCATTCATGTAATAGCAATCAACGATGACTATCTTTATTATTAATTATTGATATTCTAAGTTACGATAAATTTTCTGTAGTAAAAAAATATTTAAACAAACTTAAAAATTAATACATCATAATAGATATTTTTATTTTATATACCATTATAACCTCAAGTATATCTTATTATTCTTATCAAATTATACTATGATTTTTATGATTTTGCATTATATAAATACAAAATGGATTTTGGATTAACCAATAAATTATTTATATGCTCTTTTCAGAATATTGCATATACAATATAGACTATCAAAGAATATTCTTAGGTTTTCCACAGTTTAGTTCATTTTTATGATTTTGCATTATATAGATTAAAAAAAATGGATTTTGCACTAACTAAATAAATTATTTACATGTTCTTTTTGGAATACTGCATACACAATATAGACTATGAAGATATATTTCTACTCTCTTGAATTGGAACACATCATTATTATTGCTATTACATTATAAGCATGTTGAACTTAAACAAAATAATTCAAATTCATAGTAACAACATTAATGATTACATTGTGCAGGTTAAATATGTCATTTGCCACACTAATGTTGTCTTTTATTACATTGTACAAGTTAACTATGTCATTCCTTAGTACAATAATGTTGTTTTCTTTGAGCAAAGAAATGTTGTTTTTGTTGACTATTGCAGATAATGTGAGAGGGTACTTAGTAATGATTGCCTTCACTTGATTGAACATGTTGTGATGTACTCTCTTGTGCTGAAAATACAATTGTTGTCTTTTTGTTTTGATAAAATTACCATAAAAACTAGGCTTTGTTTGTAGTCTACTATCCATTTTATCCGTTGGAAGAATGCATGTATAGATGAGGCAGCTTTCCTTTCACTTGAAATGGAGGATGGTATTGCCCATTTCATCTGTTGGAAAATTGCATGTATAGTTGAGGCAGTTTTCCTTTCACCCGAAATGGATGATATATATGCATAATCTACTTTTTAATTAAATTTCTTAGAGTAAACAAACTTTTTTAGATGGTGAGAATTAATAGATAAAATTAATGCTACCTTATCTCTATAACATCTAATTAGTTACAAGTTAAAAAATAATAACATCTAATTAGTTGCAAGTTAAAAAATAATAATTAAAAAAAGATTTTCAATGTTTTCATTCAATAAACTTTTTTCTATCTGTGTAAAAAGAGTTAGGATAGGATTTGAACATAATATCTCATGTTTTTCTGATGCCCTTTTATCTTTTGTCTAACATCTACAATACATAGAACTGGTATCTCACCTTTTTCTAGGGCCTCTTATCCTTTTACAAACATATGCAATACATAAAACTGATAAAATAATGTTTTCTTATGATTTAATTACATAAAATTATTTTACCTAGTTGGTTATGGGAATATTCACGATCACAGACCACTTGAACCTTGAATACTGCTCTTTGTAAATTGTGGTCTCGATGTTCTTTCCAGACTTTCTATAATTATGTTCTTTTGTGTGAAGTTGTTTGTATGCAATTCAAATTACCATATATATCATACATGTCAGTCCACCGTTAGATATTAGCATCATTCTCCATGCAAAAATAATCGTTTAAAATCAAAATTAATAATGAACATTTACATAAAGAGGTTTTCGTGTTTAAAACTGTAAATTGTGATACTTCTTTATTGTATTAAAATAGTTTGAGATATAATAAAATGATATATAAAAAATAATTCCTTTTTTCTTAATGAAATAAGTAAAGTTCATTCATTAAATAATAATGATTATTTATCCATTAATAATTTAAAAAACATTATTTTAAGCATTTTCTAATAATAGAAAATTGTTTAACATAATATTTTTTTTATTTTATTTTAAAATTACTCTTTATGGTAATGATGTTTTTAATTTTGTCATTTGATATTAATTTTAAGTGAATAATTTAGAATTTCTAATTCAAATTTTTTTTTTTTGATTTTTAATCATCTTTTCAAAAAAATGTTAAATTCAAACCTTAACATCAATTTTCTATAAATTTATGGGTGGAAAGTTTTAAAATAATAAAAAAGCATCCACAAAAATAATTAAGTAATATAAAATGTAGTTCTTGTTATTAATATTTGACTAGGAACTAGCTCTTATGCAACTTATCCTTGTTTCTCTATCATCTCATTAATTATTCATAATTATTTGCTTATTTGTGTCTCTTTTTATCAAAGTTTAACTAACATGAACAAACATGTATTTCTAACAGAGCTTAACCAAAATGAACGAACATGCTTATTAAAGTTAGGAAACTAACTAGACCAAATTCACCTCAAGTCATTGTATAAATTATTTGATCAAAAGTATAATTATACAAATATACATCAATGGAATTTAATAAGAAAGCAAAGCAATTTGATTTTTGAAATCTTTTTAGTGTGAGGACTTCATTCTATATGATCACCTAGGTTCCAACTTAAGAGGAGGAGACACCACAAATATTGGTTGGTGGTGTTTAGGACTAGGACAAAACATTGTAAAAACAAACCTATCATGTAAAGTATTGAACATTGTATTTGCCTTTGCCATTGTGCTTCTTTTACAATTTTAAAGGTTTCCCTTCTCCTTTACGATTGGTTAATAAAATTATTGTTTATGATTAATGATATAACATATATTCAAATTAGTTTAATTATTAACATTTTATTAAAAATAAAAATAAAAGTTATTTAAAAAAACCTAGTGATAAAGATATACATCCTTTTCACAATGGCGGAAATTTTAATGTAAAAATGTAATATTAGTCTGAATGTTCTTTAGATGACATTGTGTGTTTAGTTTCTAAATTCTTAATAAAATGATGAAGTTGGCATCCTAGCTCCAATGCTAAATTTATATATCTAGCTTAGTTGCTCAAAATTCTTTAACTCCTAACTAATTGGAAATTAAGTTGAAAGTTTGTAAATTCTTAATTTAGAGTTTCTTTTATTTTTTGTTGAATAATTATTCCCTAAATTTTGTTACATTTATTTATCCAAAAGTGTAATGATCTTCTAAAATTCACACTTAGTGTCTAACTTTATGTTATTTCCAAAATCATGTATGCATGAAAGTGTTAAACAAACAATTAAAATCGTATGAAGACACATGTGCCAACATTTTTTTTATCTCTACCTTATGAAAATGATTCTAATAATGTGGTTTTGCATATTATTGTTTCCAAACTTTAAGCATTTTCTCATCAAAATTACAAAAACTAGGTAACCTCATGAATAGATATGTTGGACATGTTGGATAAATTTTAATGAATTTCTTATAACCATAGATATATCTCCATGTACAATTTGATTTATATTATGTTTGATACAATCCTAAAATAGAAATGTTATTTTTTCTTTTTCATCGTTACAATTTTCAATAAGCCACCTAACCCCTTTTTATTCATTACCATTTTTTTTTTTTTGGCTCATTACCATGTTTTGGATCGAAACCACCCAATTCAATCTTCAAATAAAAAAGTCACATTTTTATAATCACATTCTTTTTCAAGAGCTAGAATTACAACATTTTTTTTCCATCGCTTTAAATCCTTGTAAAGTTGCATACAAAGACCTTAAAATCGAGGTCCTCAAATCAAAAAGTGGTTGTCCCATAATCACATATATTTTTCGAGGGTTAAAATCACAACTTGATAGAAATTTTGGTTTTAACAACCAATACCATTCCAAACAAAAAATTTAAAATTGAACTTAGAACCAACAGTGATTAAAATTATAGTTTGTTTGAAATTGTGGCCTTGACAACTAGTACTATTGTAAATTGAAACCTTAGAATTAATCTTCGAATCAAAATGTGATATTTAAAGGTAGCACCTTTTTTTTTTCAAATTTAAAATTGCAATATTTTTTTAAATATATCCTAAAATTGAAATTGCTAAAAAAACCATAAATATATATTAAAAGAAATAAATTAAAAAAAAGAAAATGAACAAACAAGCAATGCCCCCACACATATATCCATTTAAAAAAAAACATGTGTATATATAAAATCTAAAACAAACTACTAAAATACATAAATGAAAATCCATTTTAAAAAATATCAATTCCATTAAAAAATAAATAATAAGGAAATATATTTTCTAAAACAAAATATATATATTTAAAAAAAATAAAATAATATATATATATATATATATATATATATATATAAAATAATATGAATATGAATATGAATGTTTAATATATATATATATATATATATATATATATATATATATATATATATATATATAAAAAATTCATATTCATATTATATATATATATATATATATATATATATATATATATCGAAAATGAAGGTTTAAAACACATAATTTAAAAGAGGGAAGAAAAAAATAATTTAAGAAATATTGATGTTAAAAAATCTTTGAAATATATAATTTAAAAAATAAAATTTTTAAGAAAAAACCATTTATTAAAAGGAAATAAAAATAAAGAATGGCTCATCATTATAGGGCAGATCATGGGGGTAGGGACTAGAGAATAGAATCATCCCTATTCCCCCTTTCTCCCTTCCCCTATGGATCATGTGTATCAACGGGTTTGCAAGTGGGTCCTATTTGTACAAACCTGTCGTTATAGGTAGGCCATGGGTAGAGGGAGCAAGGGAGTAGGGGCCCTCCCATACTTGATCACCATCATCCACCCCCACTATGGATCTCTTGTAGAGATGATTTTTTTTATAGGTAGGCCATGGGGAAGGGAGTTGGGGGGGCAGGGCTCGTCCTCTCCCTGATCCCCTCATGGCCCACTTGTAGATATGAAAATATTTATAGTGATACTCATGTAGTGATTGGTTTATAAACTTGTCGTTATAGGTGGGTTTCATTCGAGGGAAGAATAGGTGGAGTGGTGGGGAGGGGATGCTTACTTTGCAACTCACCTATAGAGATGGATCTAGGGGTTTGGATCAGGTTGAGTACATTAGATAAGTGTAGACATGTTGAGACAAAAAAGAACATGGTATTTCGGTACTCACAGATTATAGTATCACAAGAATACATAGGGAAGTGGAACACTGGACATAAGGGGTACAAGAACCTCATCGAAAAACACAAGAAGTATGGGAAGAATGTGTGAATATTTGGGAGAAAATAAATAAGGGAATGAGATGTATCCATCTACTAGATTCTGACCAACCTAAGGACTTCATAGACTTGTATGACATAGTGAGGAATCACATTGAACTAGGCCAGGCATATGAAGCATAAATTTCACACATTTTGGCCCTTTTCCCAGGAGAGATGAAGAAGTTCATGAAGCCCCCAATGAGAGCATTGACAATTTTGCAGCAACTAAGTGCCAAGTTGGATAAATACACCAAACATGTGGTGGATATGAAAGAGATCATTAACGCACTAGTGGACCAACATAGGTTTCCTTATGCCAACACATGTGAATAACTCTTTTTCCAATGGTCATAATAGGAGATGAATAATACATTGCAGTACAACATCAAGAAAACCAGAGACAACAGAAGAAGGAAACATGGATTAAGTTTAATTTTGTTTTTTTTACTTGATAAGATTCAACACAGTGGATATTCATAGATAATTTACTTTTATAATTAAATACATTGACCATGTATTAAGGGTAATGGTTTTCTTGATAGAAAAGGAGGAATTTATTTTGTAATAGAAATATTCCTTAGACAAACATTATTGAATTCAGAAGTTGTTGTAAGATTGATTGTTGTCATTGATGTCAACCCTAGTCATGGGTTTTGGACTGCAAGATTGATAAAGGTATTTGGACATGAAGGAAAATGCACATGAATATACAACACCCATGAATGGATAAAATACATCATGCTGTTTTCGGTGGTATGTGGCATGTCACATGGATCCTCATGGCTGAGGGGAAATGAATTTTTGAAGATGACAAAGTGAATTGAAAAAGGAAGTACATGTAGGCCCTGAAAATAATTACAAAATAAGAAAGTGTCAGGTCGGACCTAATGTTAAAAGGAAGTGAC
>JZKD02S1771177.1:1000822-1040739 GCA_000966675.3 Picea glauca
ATGGAGAAGGAAAGAGATTCCAAACAATGAAGATTGTCGAATAGCATTGACTGCTGAAAAATGTAAAGAAGAAGATGAATGGTACATAGACAATGGATATTCTTCACACATGACTGGGGATCAAGACAAATTCATCATCTTGAAGAGAAAGGGTGGCAATGTTGCATTTGGAAATGACTCATCTGCCAAAATACTTGGAGAAGGTGTAGTAGATCTTGGAAGAAAAAATGTAAAAGAAAAGAATGTTCTATTGGTTGAAGACATGAATCATAATCTACTCAGTGTTAGTAAAATGTGTGATCAAGGATACACTCTTACGTTTGATTCCCGAAAATGTAAAATCAGAGAAATAACTCAGGAAGATTGGTTGCAACTGCAACAAGAAGACTGAACAATATATACATCCTAGACATGAAGAAGAGAGAGGAGACATAATCCACACAAAAGGATTCTAAGGAAGAAAACGTCCCAAAGACCAAAAATAAGAATGAAGTATTATTGAGTGTCACATGTTCAGGGCGAGCAGCCCCAAAGAAGAAGGTTACCTTTTTCCATTAAACTCATGGGGAGAAGCCATACCCTTTGCCATTGATGTCAAAGGGGGAGAGAAATTGGGATCATGATGATAGGGGAAGCATGATTGTTTCGATCAATGACAAAGGGGGAGATTGCTGGAAGATTGATTGTTTTCATTGATGTCAACCCTAGTCATGGGTTTTGGACTGCAAGATTGATAAAGGTATTTGGACATGAAGGAAAATGCACATGCATATAAAAAACCCATGTATGGATAAAATACATCATATTGTTTCTGGTGGTATGTGGCATGTCACATGGATCCTCATGGTTGAGGAGAAATGAATTTTTGAAGACGACAAAGTGAATTGAAAAAGGAAGTACACGTAGGTCCTGAAAATAATTAAAGAAAATAATTACAAAATAAGAAAGTGTCACGTCAGTCCTAATGTTAAAAGGAAGTGAAATAAATGGTATAAATAAATATCATTATACATTCATTTGATACAAGTCGAATTTCAGAGGGAAGAAGTAAAAGAAGGCCATATTTCAAGGGAGAATGAAGTCTTTTGGTGATGTGTTCTAAGGTATGTTATTTCCAGGTCATCTTACCATTTTTGATATAACTTTTTTTCTAGAATGATTCAGATGGTGAAATCGCTGTGGTATTGAGAATACATATCAAGGTACCTCTGGTAAAAATTTCAGCTCTTGATTCGCTATAATTATGGAGGTACACTCTGTGGAATATAGGGTTTGTGACCAGTCCTGAAACTAGTCAATAAATAGGTGTTCTGAGTAAAACAGTCATAATTTTTTCATATAGACTCCAAATGTAGTGGGACTACTTCCATTGGAAAGAGTATTAACTTTAGTTTCTTTTGTGTGAGTTTCAGAATTAGATGTTAAATATTGAGCACGGGGCATGTTGTAAAATTTGGGTCTTCTAAACAGACCAAAATTGAATAAAGTCTACCATTCTTTCTATAACCTTGTTTTGTGGAGGATTCAAGGAGTGAAAATTAGAGGATTTTTAGATAATACATTGAGTAACATTATCTACAGGATCAGAGTACTCCAAGAATTGAATAATTGCAAAAATTGAAGAAGTCTCAGAAATCATTATCAGGTTCTATGTGATGATTGGTTGATGGTGATGATTTAATGTAAAGTTCTATTATATCTCATACATTCTTGGGTGGAAGGAAAGGGCAAGGATAGAGATTTCAAATCTCTCTTGATATTGGAGAATTGTATCTTTCTCTTGGAGGTTTATCCCTCCCTTTACGTTTGGAAGCTGCAGCTACCTTTGGAAGTCATTACTTCCCTTGAACAAAAACTATTGATTATTTCTCATATATTGTGCATGGTGTATTGCGGTGTATTGGTGTAACTCTTATACTATTGTTCATTTCTCATTGGATATAATTGAATGGTTTAAGTATAAGTTCAAAAAAGGTTTTTTAACTGTACTTGATACTGATTCACCCCCCTCTCAGTATCAATAGAAGTTCTATGTAGAACCATAAGAATTTTTTTTCTTCATCTAAAGTGGGAATGTGATTGACCTTGTGGATTTTTTCCATTTCCAACTCGATATTTTTTTTTGTATGGAGTAAGATCTATTATGATTGTTTCTTAAGTTATCTTAGAATGCTTTACAATTATTTATTCCAAACTGATGAAACAAAATTGAAAATTCTTAGCTTGTGATGTGTGGTAATGTTTGACAAAATTATTTTCTAGCCTGTATTATATTGCATGCATACATTTTTTCCAAACTTTCTCTCAAATAATATCTAATGGTATGGAAAATTTATGGTATTGTTTCTCATCTAAACTTGAAATAATTGTTGTTTTCATACAGGGGAACAAAGGTTATCCCAAGGCCTAGTCTTTTGTCATATAGATAATTTTTCCTTTATTATTACTTGTCTTTCAATACGTTATAAAAAATAGGATAAAGTAACCCAAAAGGGAATTTATTTATTAGGAGAAAATATTTGAAAGGTACATATATATCTGTCATTGTGAAATCCCATTGAACTTGATGGATAATTGATCTGCAGAATCCTACTTCTATTAAACGCTGAAGAGTCTAATTGAGCCTTATTTGTGGGTATAACTCCCACTGTTGGGTCAAGGGGAATTATGACCCCTCAACACTAGTAAAACAGGGAGAATAAATGTTCATCCAATTGAAAAGGTCCCAAATAATGGTGGCAGCGAGACCAATATACTCTTTTTTTTAGTCATGCGGAGTTATAGTTTGATATGAATAATAATGGAGTGTGGAAATGCCCAAATTCTTAGCAGGAAAAGATGTGTAGTAATTTTGCAACCCAAATGCAATAGGAAAAGTTGCACAACAATAGATTTTGCTTGTTACCTTTTTTTTTGTCTCTGTCCCAAGGCTTAGGGTTTTTCAAGGTTGCTACAGACAAGATTTTTCCCTGTGCTATAGCTCTATGATATAGGTTCAAGGTCAAATAGTAGTACTCGACTTAATATCTCAGGGAACCAACGTAGGAGGATGGACCGTACCCTTATCCATACTACCTAATTACCCGGGTACTAGAAAGTATATTCTCAAGTGTTGTTCTTAGTGGCACTATGGGAGTCAAGAGGATGATTGTTTCATCTATAACGGTCTTAGGGATGCCTAGGAAAGTCCTTATATAGTTGTTTTCTAATATGCTACCACTCGAAGGGGTACGGAAAGGGGTTAAAATGGTGTCCAACAATGTGGGAAAAAAAACCTCTTATATTTCCTACATTTATGCTTCCTCGAAAGAATATTTATACGTCGAATGACAAATCATTGTAGTTTAAAGATGCCAAAAAATGTCTCTACCCTGGAAAAAAAACCCACAATTCTTTCCAAGAAAAGTTCTCTAATACCACTTTTAAGGTACACGATCTAATATATTATGCAAAAATGACAATATCTAGCAAATATCAATGGAAAAAAAATATATTGAGACAAAAATATTAGAAATAATACCTTTATTCAAAGAAACCAATTTTCACATGCCTCTTGGAGGGGGAAACCACCTACATATCAAATCTCTATTACGATAATTCTCACGAAAACTCTTATCATGCCTCCTTATTTTATTTATACTAATTATATCTTATAAAGAACATTCTAAAAGAAGATATTTCTATAAGTGTAAGCTTCTATTAGGTATTTTTACATTGACTTGTTCACATTTATTATATCATCCTTATGAACTTATATTGTCCTTTATTACATGGAAAACCTATTATTCTATCTACGTGAGGGGTTAGGGAGGTTAGGTCCATAACAACTATTATCCTATTTATTTCTCAATTCCTCCTTAAACCTTTATAACAAAATCATCTCTTTACTAGCCTCTACAACAAAAACATACTCTTCTTTTGTTGTTGAAAGTGCGACAAAATTTTGGAGTTTCGAAATCGAACTTGCTATTGTTTCACCTATAGTAAAAACATACCCTGTGTTGCTCCTCTTGATATCTTTATTATGAATCAACATATCCCTGTAGAATAGTGTTTGAACCTCCAAAGCATAATTTATGAGTATTAGTACCTCTCAAATACCCAATAATTCACTTTATTGCTTCCCAATTTTTTTTACCTAGATTGTTCATATACCTTATCATAACACCCACTGCATGTGAAATATCTAGTCTTGTGCACATCATCACATACATAAATCTTCTAACTACTGATGAATAAGGGACCATGTACATGTATTCTATCTTCTCTGGTGTCTGTGGAGAGATTTCCTTGCTTAATTTTAAATGGATATCCAAAGGTGTACTAATTAATTTTGTGTTCTACATTCTAAACCTCTACAACGCATTCTCTATGTACTCACCCTGAGGTAATGTCAATTTACGATTTTTTCTATCTCTTGTTATTCTCATACCAAGGATTTATTTGCAACACCTGAATCCTTCATCACAAATGAATTAGTTAATTTCTTTTTGAGTGAATTTGTATCCTGCATGTTAGACCCTACAACAAGCATGCCATCTACATACAATAACAAGATAATATAGCTTCTATTTTCTAGCCTCCTCAAATAAATATAGTGATCATAATGACATCTAATATAACCTTATTCTGTCATAAATTTTTCAAACTTCAAATTCCACTTCCTTGGATATTTATTTAAGTCATAAAATATCGTCTTCAACTTTCATACAAAATTTTCCATCCCTTTGACCTCATACCATTTTCGTTGCTACATATAAATCTCTTCCTCCAAATCCCTATGGAGAAAAGATGTATTTACATCTAACTATTCAAGATGAAATCTTCTACAGTGACACGACTTAAAATAGTCCTAATTGAATTCATTTTAATAACATGAGAAAATATTTCATAAAAATCTATACCTTTCTTTTGTGCAAATTTCTTTACAACAAGTCTGACCTTCAACTGATTTTTTACCCCATCTTCTTCCTTCTACTTGTAATCCTATTTATTCTACAATGTCATTTTTTCTGTATGTGTCTAAACCAAGTCCCAAGTATGGTTATCTATGAAGGAGTCCATTTCCTATTTCATGCCTTTATACCACTTCTTTTTAGTGTTTACCTGCCTGGCCTCTTCATAAATTTTTGGCTCATGAGATTCATTGAACAATAAATAATTCAATGAAGGGTAAAATCATGAAGTTGGGTAACACTTTCATGACAATCGAGTCTCCAAAATTCCTAGTGGCAATTTTTCAGTCGAAAAAATGTTGCGAGGAATTTTTTCGGCCGAAACCTTTTTCGGTCAAAAATTTGCACGTCAAATTTAATGATGCCCTTGAAATTCATGTACACTATTTTTCAGATGAATTATTTTCCCGTGGTAAGAATATTTCGGTCAAAATGTTCATTTTTAATGGATTCCATTGAAAACTAGGTTTTGGCCAGAAGAATATTTCAGCCGAAAACTTGAAAGTGGGACTCTTTGAAGGAAACTGCAAATTCTCTCCATCTTACTACATGTTTGGAGGTAGCGAACTCCTACAAATACTAAGAATTTAGTTTCATAATTGATACCAACATTTTTAAAATTGAATCTACTTTCATTGGGTATAATTTGTTTTCATTTTAATTGTTTTTATCTAATTTTATTTAATTTTATAAAAAAAATCAATGCATAGTATTTTAAGGTGAGATTATGATTCAGTGAAATGAAAAATCCATATCTCTAAAAATACACAGTGAAAAATTATGAAAAATTTATATTCATAATCCTTAAACTGTTATCTTCAAAAGGGTATTTTTACATTTTACTTTTAAGTAAAAATTAAGATAGATACATGGTGGAGGAAAAAATGTGTTTAAAATGTGTAACTTTTTCAGTTTGGTCAACTTAAACAAATTCTAGAAATTATATTCATCAGTTAGATTCAAAACTATAGTCATCACAAAATAGAGTCTCTATGGATCATTGCAGTATATTTCATTTGTCAAAAACAAAATTTTAATAATGGATACATTGTTGTGGGAAAAAATAACTCATTATCTTTCCCTTCATTTTTAAGGAACATATTTTCAAACAATTTCCAAATTGACGTATCAAATCTCAATAAACAAAAATTGAAAAATATTCAGTAGAAAGCTAAAAAATTTCTTCACAAGTTTTGTTTTTACAGGAAAGTAAAATTCTAAATAAAAAAATACTTTTTTTTTCCGAAAGTTGAAGAACCTGTTAAAATTAAAAGAAAAATTGTCCTAAAACAAGCAAAAGTGTTACGCATGTAGACATAGGCAAGCTAGGTAGAGACACCACGCAAAATCGATAAGACAAGCAAAGCCTCGACCCCAAAGCTAGATACCTCCTTCTTGCTTAGGTTTCCCATGTTTTTATGATTGCAACAAGTATAATTCACAAGCTCTATGCCCTGTGCATCTTCTCACATCTAGGTATTTACAATTTTAGAATAGCTCAATTTTTTCATTTTTCAAATGCATAGTCTAGCCAACAAAACTCTTGCCCTTGGTGAGACACTAGGTCTAGTGCCTTACATTTTAAGTTTCCTACAACTGAGCAAGTTTTGTGTGGTTATTTTGAATCTTAACGACCATGTGGCAGCATTAGTTTCCCACCAGAGAAATGCTTCCATAGCCTCGTATGACAACATGACAAGTGTAAATGTTACTGCTTAGCAGGTTCTAATACACTTTCTAACTTAAAAAAAAAAATTAAAAAATAATATTGATAAATATATTATAAATAATGTATTTAATGTATGAATTAATTAATGTACTAATGTATAAATTATTTAATGTACCTTACATTAGATATTAATGTATAAATTAATTAATGCATTGCATTGTTAATATATCATTCAATTAATAAGTTACTTTATATATTAATGTAAAATTGTATTTTAATTTATACATTACATTAATACAATACATCAATGTATCATTACATTATTAATGTATCAATCAACTACATTAATGTAAAGTAATACTTTAATTTAATAATTATATTTATACATTATTAATATCTATTACATTAATGTAATACATTACATTAATAGATCTCATTAATTTATATACATTAATACAATATTAATGTAATAATTAATTAATACATTAATTATGTATTAATATATTAATAGTGGTTCCAAAGACATGTCGATCATCAACTAGCAACAACTACTTTATAAAAGTGGATACAACTTATGAAAAGTGAATAAATGATGCCCATAAACTTATATCAACCACTTTTATAAAGTAAAATGATTGTTGCTAATAATATTAATACATAACAAAAATATGAATAATTTTTTTAACAAATCCATATATTTAAACAAAATTTATAAATAGAAAAAATATTAAAAGCAAGTAAACCAATAATTTGATAATAAAAAGACTCATAAGAACTAAACGCCACATTGATTATTAACTACAAACTTTGACCAGTCATAGCCAACGTATGCATTCATTCATGTTCTGATGCGAAACTTGACAGAGTTATACATCCGTGACTACCATGAAAATATTTAATTATTTTACGTGGGAACATAAAGGTACATGCTGATTAAAGCTTACCATTGCCTATCATGCCATTTACATATTTTATGATTTTTTTACTCGTTTAATTGCCTATTATCTCTTTAATGATTCAGAATTGTTTGTTTATCTCTTTTGGCCGTCTTTCTAACATGAACGGACATGCTGGGTATGGCTTGGAAACTAAACCAAATAACCAATACTTTATATTTTATTAGATTCCAGCTCAGACCAGATTCACCTTACATCATTGTATATAGATGATAAGCTATTTAATTAAATCAATGGTATTGTATAACTATATAAATATACATGAATCAAAAAGCAATTTGATGAAAGATACGATACTGACATTACACACTATTGTTTAAGATAGGGCGATAATTTCAACAATGTAATTGGCGTAATTACCCATCAATTGCAAATACTCGACATCTTATCATAAAATAAGGTTGCAAGCACTAGCTCGCCATGGTGTAGAACGACATTTTTTTCTTCTTTCAATTATGGAAAAAGATTATAATGAAAAAAAAAAATTAGTAAGAAATCTTATATCAATTTTATTTTCTTCTTTCAATTATGGAAAAGAGAAAAGAGTATAATGAAAAAAAAAAATAATCTTACATCAATTTTAGGAAAGAAAAACAATTTTTTCATGTTTCTTGAAAAAAAGAGTATAATAAAAANAAATTGTATTATTGAAAAAGAGTATGAATAAGAAATCTTACATCAATTTTATGAAATTGAAAAAAGTATATTAAAAAAAATAATAATAAATCTTACATCAATTTTATGAAATGGAAAAAGAGTATAATGAAAAAAAAAAATTGAGTGGACATCAATTTTAGATGATAAAGATAAATGCCAGCTTTTGATTTTCTGTATAACTATCAAAATGTATTTCTTTCCAAGTATAGTGAAAAGCCATGATCGAAACATAAAATCTATGCGATCACAATTTCCAACTCTAAGTCTAGCAATTAAGGTGAGTTAATCTAAAACATTTAAACTCATGTAAATTGTTTATGACGAGGAAACTCATGTAAATTGTTTATGACAAGGACCCAATACACTTTACCAAATCAAAGCATGGGATTCTTTGAGGGATGATGAGCTCGAGCTACATACGAATACAATCTCGACCATTATCCAGCATAGGATTCTTTGACGGACGATGAGATCGACCTACATATAAATGCAATGACAAAACCGTGTACCTCTAGATTTCTATTTCTGCATAATTGGGGTTTTATGTTTTCATTATCTCCTTTGTATAGAGTTTTATGGGTGAGTGTAAGTTATTTATTGTCTTTAGTAATTTTCTAATCGCAATGTAAATATTGAATAACAACAATTTTTTAAAATGTAATGTATGGTTTTCATTGGTGCTATTAAAGAACAAAATTTTCTTAAAAAAAGTTGTAGAATTGTAGAGAACCTATTGGTGAGGGGTATTTTTTCAAAATTCGATAATATTAATTTATATATATTTGTAAATTATGAAAGAGATTGTATCCTTGAAATGACAAGGCATTTTTTTAGATTGTAGATCTCAATGTCTTATAGTGTAGTGTATAAATTATTTTTAAATGATTAAGGTAAATGGTACCACTAGTGTCTTCAAGCTTTTATTAAGACAAAGTTTGTATAGATGATTTCCTTTCCAAAATAAATGGAATTGGTTTATTTAGTTAAAATGCATTTAAGTGTTTTTCAACTTTATACATAGTTATGAACTCGATGAGAACCCTTCAAAGTTATCATTCTTTAAATCGTCATATTTAGTGGATATTTATATCCCCATTTGAAAAAGTGGTGCTACTAGTAACAATATTTTTGGGTTGAGATTACAAAAAAATTCAATCTTGATTTGTTAAGTTGCAAACAAAAAACTTAAAATTGACACTTAAATCGAAAAACAATTCTCCAACTACCTATTTTTTAAGGGGAAGGTCAAAATTACAACTTGATTGAAATCATGGCCTTGTCAATTGCTACTATTTTGATTATAAACCTTAAAATTGTCATTCGAATAAAAAAATTGTGCTAATAACAGTATCCGTTTTTCTACGGTTAATATTAAAACTTGTTTTAAAGTGTGGAATTACAAGTAGCCAATTTTTTGTGGACTTTGAGCTAAAAATTACAACCTTTTTCAAACCATTACCTAAAAAACTAACATTTTGCCAAAAAATAAAAACATTAGAAAATATAAATTATAAATTATAAAAGATGGAGGAAAAACATACAGAAACAACCCTATATGTGTGTGTTTAGAGGAAATATTTTTAAAAATAAATAAAAGTGAACTAAAATTAAAAAAAAAAAATAATAATAATAATTTAAAGTATACTATGAGAAAACAAATTTAAAAAAAACATTAAAACACATCATTTAAAATCAATTTTAAAAAATACAAATTAAATTAAAAAAATATAGAAAAAAAAACCAAAGATGTTGTGGGGTATTGGATCAGATTAGGGATGTTTGGGAACAAGGGGGATTATGGAAATATCTTTCCATAAACCCATCTCTATAGGTGAGTTAGGGAGGGAGGATCTCCTCCCCATAACTTTACACATGCTTCCTTTCAGTGCAACTTGCTTGTAATTACCGGTTTATAAATGTGTCACTACACATGCACCTATGTAAAGAAACTTATTNTGTACAAGTACGCCATTTTTTTTTTGGGGGGGGGTGGGGAATTATGGAGGGGATTGACCCTTCCCCATCACTCCCTCCCCTAATCAAATACATGTAAAAAAACTTGTCTTTACAAGTGGGTCATAGTGGGGGAGGGGTGGATCATGGAGGCGAGCGGTCCCGCCCCCTCGCTCCCTCCTCCCATGGACTGCCTAAAACGATAGGTTTCTATGAGTAATCCCCCCTTGTAAACCCATTTTGACATGCAATCCATAGGGGGATTGAGCGAGGAGGCATAGGGATGTTCTCGTCCTCTGTTCCCTCCCCACACAACTTTCCTATAATGATGGGTCATCCTCTATTTTTTTTTTTTTAATAAATGTTTTTTCTTTTAAATTTTAATTTTTTTAAGTGATGTATTTTAAATGTCCTATATATATATACATAGATAGATAGAGATAATTTTTTGATGAAATTGTTTTTCTTCCTTTTTAAAAAAAATATTTTCCCTTATTCATTTTTAATGTAATTGATATATATTTTTTTTTATATTTGATTTTCAATCATTTATTTTAATATATTTTAATTATTTTTTAATCTTTGTTTGTTTCACACAAACACACACACACACACACACACACACACACATATCATTTTTTAGGTGATGTTTTCAAAAATGTTGCAATCTTAAGATTGAAACACAAAAATGTGCTACTTGTAACTATCACGCTTTGATTCAAATATAGATTTTGAGGTTTTAGTTTAAAATTCTATCGGGTATCAAGGACACAATTTCAAACAAGTTATAATATTAACCCTGAGAAAAGGGGCGTTGCTAATAAAACCCGTTTTGATTGTAACATCAATTTTAAGGTTTCTATTCATAATGGTATCGGTTGTTAAAACCATGCATTCAAGAAAGTTGTAATTTTAACTATGGGAAAAAATGTGATTATGGGAGCACCAATTTTTTATTTCGGGATCAATTTTAAGGCCTTTGTTTCCAAATTTACCAAGATTTAAGGCCAAGGAGGGAAAATGTCGTAACTCTAACCTTGGAATTAAAATGTGATTCTTGAAATGCCACTTTTTGATTTTGGGGTTGAATTTGGTATTTTTGACCCAAAAATATGAGTATTACAAGGTATATTTATCATATAAGATCACAATACTTTGAGTATGTATTTTTCATAGATAGTCATATGTAATGTCCCCCTTTCAATTGATCATGATAGAGGATGACTCAATAACTATACAACTCCCGTAGGATATAGTCGCCAAGGAAAAATGGAGTCAAGAAGGTTCATTTGGTGTCAAACCCTAAAGTGACATTAAATAAAATAAATAACTTCATTTTAATGAAATTGGAGGGAAAATAAAATGAGGGTTTGATTCGATCAAAATGGGGAAAGCTCTAGAAGACCTGGAGGAAGGATAAATAGAGGGGTAACCCTTCTCTTTGGTATTATGAATTGATCTCTTATTGATGTGCTCTTTGATCCAATTTTTCGTTAGGGTTTTGCAAAACCCTTCCATTTAAGTTTAGTTTCAGTGGCACAGTATCCACCCTAGCTAGACAAGGAGGAGGATTCATCTAGAATCCACATTCGAGTACATTGTATTGTTAATTTCATCTTGGATATATTTTGGGGGAATATCGCATTGCACAAGGGATTCACAACATTTTCTGGAAAAGGTCAATCATAAAATCCGCAAGTGGGTAAAATCATGAAGATGGGTAACACTTTTGCTTCTTTTATGAGAATTTTTATTTTATTTTAACAGATTCTTCAACTTCTCATAAACAAAATAATTTTTTTTATTTATAATTTTACTTTACTGTAAAAACAAGACTTGTGGGGAATTTTGTTAGGTTTCTACTGATTATTTTTCAATTTTGTTTTATTTAGATTTGATATGTCAATTTGGTAATTGTTTGATAGTATGCTCCTTAAAAAAGAACGGAAAGATAATGAGTTATTTTTTTCCCCAACAATGTATCCATTATTAAACCTTTTTTTTTGACAAATGAAATATACTACAACAATCTACAAAGACTTTATTTTTTTATGACTATAGTTTTGAATCTAATAGATAAATATTCTAATTTCTAGAATTTTTTGAAGTTGACCAGTATGAAAAAGTTACAGATTTTAAACACATGTTTTCTCCCACCATGTATCTATATTAATTTTTACTTAAAAGTAAAATCTAAAAATACGCTTTTTAAGAGAACAGTTTAAGGATTATGAGTATAAATTTTCCATAATTTTCCACTGTGTATTTTTAGAGATATGGATTTTTCAATTCATTGAATCATAATCTCACCTAAAAATATTATGCTGTGATTTTTTTCTAAAATTCAATAAAATTAGATAAAAACAATGAAAATGAATTTTTTTTATCTCCAATGAAAGTAGATTCAATTTCACAAATGTTGGTATCAATTCCAAAACTAAATTCTGAGTATTTGTAGGAGTCCACTACTTCCAAAGATCAAGTAAGCTGGAGAGAATTTGGATTTTCCTGCAAACAATCCCATTTTCAGGTTTTTGACTGAAATATTATTTCGGCCGAAACCTAGTTTTTAACAGAATCCGTTAAAAACTAACCTTTTGGACGAAAATTATTTCGGCCGAAATATTCTTACCATAGGAATAAAACTCATCAAAAAAATATTTTACACAAATTTTGAGGGCACCTTCAAGGCATTGTTCAATTTGACGTGGAAATTTTCGGTCGAAAAATGTTTCGGCTAAAAAAAATCCTATCAACATTTTTTTGGCCGAAAAAATGCCTCTAGGAATTTTGGAGACCCAATTCTCACAAAAGTGTTACCCATATTCATGATTTTACCCAGGTGTTAAGAGGGTTTCAGGAAAATAGTGAGAGGAGACACCCCCATGGGTTGAGCAAAAATTGTCCTACGAATCTCTACTAGACATCCCACAGTCATCCTGTGAAGACCTCTGCGATCAAGGATTGCATCAGTCAATTTTGATTGTGCTTGTGAGGGTTGCAGAAAATATTGGAGGGCCTTTCCTAGATAAAAAATTATTGGAGAAGAATAGTGTAGGGCTTGGAGATTCTTGGAGCAATGGACATCATATATTTGGCATCATTCTAGGTTTTTTTTCTATTTTTTTTATAGTAGGTTAGACAACTCCCTTGCAACCATTAGATCTTTGTTTTTAGGAGTATTCTATAGCTGTTATTACAACCACTAGATATCATTATATTATTAATATTTTCAGTGTTTCCATCCATAATAAAATGCCATAGTTATCTTCTATATTTTATGTTTAATGGATGCATGCAATACGTTTCAAAATATTCTTATTTGAGAAAATTGTTTGTAAGAAGTTAACAACATCATTAATAAAAAAATGTGGCACATTTACACAAGTAGAAATAACAAATTTTGGGATAGAAAATGTAATATTCCCACCTAGCCTACTTAGGGACATTGCAGTGGCATCATAGCTGGTGATTTTTCCAAAATGTGATTGTCTTGATTACTAGGAAGAAATGGCATGCAGGACCTTCTCAAAGTTCACTTAGAAAAGAGGTAGAAGAAAACCAAATAGATTCAAAACCATAAGAAAACATGGATGATAACTAGGATATTAGAAGAGGCCATATGCTCATAATACTAAATCATATGAACAAGGACCAGGAGGAGGCCAACCAAAAAGATCAAATAGTCACCCAAAGTAATTATAAGAATATTAGGAACCAACAGTAGACCCTTGTGGTACTTGTACAAATGGTAGGACAATAAGGGAAAATGAGATCAAATGGAATTCATGGAAGAACTCATGTAGAGGGTAGAAATACGCATATTCCAGCACAAAGTGTCCTAAAGACAAGGAGTAGGAGGACACCCAGACCATTGTTACCCCCATTTCTTATCAAACAAAATACATGAGCGTAGGTATAGCTGGATCCAACTGACAAGGTCTCTAATTATTACAGTGTGTTACACTCACTACCTGAGGCGGTCTAGGAAAAATTCTCTTACATTGACTACTGCAACTGCAGGATGAGGAACACACCTAGGGGAGCACCACACCAACATATTCATGATATTACATACAAAATAGGGAACATGATGGTCCTCTCCTTTGACATATATTACATTGTAACAACCCGAGCATCAGTACATAAGTTGGACACTTATTTCCATCTTAACCTGATGAAAAAGGAAGAGGAAATCAATTTTTCCACTCTACACTTGTTGGGAGACGCTCATGAGTGGTGGTACCATGGGATACTAACATTAGGGCATGATAACATCACATCATATGAGTATTTCATCTAGAGGATGATGGAAAAGCTCTATAGGAAGGACCCTGAGATCCACTTGAGGGAATTGACGTAGTTGAAGCATACAAGTACACCAGAGGTATACATAACATAATTGTAGAAGTGGAAGTAATGGTGATAGATGTTTTTTAGTATAGGTTGGTAATGTTCTTCACAAAGGGTTTAGCTAAACCCTTCAGAGGTTGCATGAAGGCCTTTATACCTCCCACATTAAAATATGTCATCTTGAAGACTTAGGATATGGAAGACATCATAGACAAGAAGACACTAGTGAAACACATTATACCACAAAAGGGTTTGGATATGAAGCATCCCCAAAAACCATGGACAATGAGGGACATAATGGATGAGGAGACACGAAGAGAGATAAGACAAAAGACATTTTTTTACAATTGCAAAGCACCTTGGGAACCAGGACACCATTTCATGGGAAAAGGGAAATTACACTACATGGATGTGCTTTCTAATGAGGAGGAGGATGATGAAGATGAGGTAGCTCATATATAGGATAGTGGACAAATAAATGGCGGGGAAGAGCCACCTTATATTGAGATTGTCGAACAAAATCCACAACAAGAAGGAGTCAATAAAGTAACCATTGGCACACTTTAAGGAGTGCCCAGGTATTATTCTTTTAGGATCAGGGGTATCTTGCAGGGACAAAGAGTTACCACTCTGATTGATGGTGGGGTCACCCCAATTTTCATCGATGCGACATTAGTTGTGAGGAGACACATTCCCACAGAGGAATTTGAAGGATTCAATGTGATGGTAGAATATGGGTACACCATCACTTGTACTCAGAGGATTCGAGGGTTGGATTTGACATTGGGAAACTACACGTTGACCGATGAATTTTATGTGGTGGATCTGGCAGAAACCAATGTGGTGTTGGGAGTATAGTAGTTATATTCCCTTGGATATTACAGAATGAATTGTGAGATCATGAGGATGGATTTCATAGACATAGGAGGTCAACGCGTGATTCTGGGAGGTATGTCATCAGGAGCACCCAGGATCGTTTCCAAGAAATCCATGGAGGACATATTTCATCATGGTGATGTAATGTGTGTAGCATAATGTTTGATAACCCAGTAGAAGCCATCCTGAGATCAATAGAACTATCATGTGTACATTCACGAGCTTCTTTGGAAACACGATAAGGTGTTTGGTGCACTACCAGTAGGGATACCACTAGACATAGTGTTTGATCATGTCATCTACATAGAAGAAAGGGAGAAAACATTGACCACCACACTTTATAGACATTCGAAGAAAATCAAGGAAAAAATTGAGAAGTATATAAAAGAGTTTTTGGATATGGGACATATCAGGCCTAGTTCTAGTTCCTTTGCTTCTTCAATTGTATTGGTGAAGAATAAGGAAGACACTTTGTGGATGTGCATAGACTACACATATCACTAAGAAAGAAGACCATAAAAAAATGATACCCAATACCGAGGATTGACAAGATGATAGATGAAATCCATGGGGCATTATACTTCTCAAAGGTTGATATGCAGTCATGTTACCATTAGATTTGGGTCAAAGAGGAGAATATTCACAAAAAACATTTTGATATCACTACGAGACTATGCATTTTTTAGTCATGCCCCTCAGGCTGACTGATACACCAACCACCTTTCAGTCATGTATGAACTATATATTTAACAAATAGTTGAGTAAATTATTACTAGTGTTCTTTGATGATCTTTTGATCTATAGAATAATGTGGGAGGAAGATCTGAAGCATGTGGACCATATTCTCACCATTATGGACGAGCAATCACTTTTTTCGAAGGAGGAAAACTGTGAATTTGGGTTGATAGATATCCTCTATCTAGGGAACTTGGTTGGTGTTGAGAGAGTAAAGGTGCATCAGGAGAAGATTCACACCATATTGTATTGTCCCACTCCTATATCACCCATATATCTACGAGGATTCTTCAGGATATCCAATCATTATAGGAACTTTGTGAAATGACTTTCACAATTGGTAGAACCATTTATAGAACTCGCCAAGAAGGGGGAATTTTGATGGTTAGAGGATGCACAAGTAGAATTCAACAAAATGAAGAGGGTGATGATCACTTTATGAGTATTAGGACTCCCAAATTTCATGCATCCCTTTGTCCTGGAGTGTGATGCATCCAATGAGCAGACTAAATAATTAATGATATAGAACCAACAACCGATAGATTTTGATATAAGAAAGCTAAGAGATCCATAGAATCTATATCCAGTCTATGATAAGCAGATGTTTTCGATCATGCACGCATTGGGAATTTTCAGATACTATATGGTAGGAGGACACTTTGTGGTTAGCAATGACCATAACATGTTGATATGTTTATTAGAGCAGTGGCATCTAAGTGAGAGGTAGAAAAAATGGGTTAGTAAGGTTCAAGAATATGATTTTGACATTGAGTATGTAAAAGGGAAAAAAAAATAGGCTTTGACTCCTTATCCAGGAGACATGCAACTTTCTCCATGAGGGAGATCTCAGCAAACTGGAGATGATGGAGGGAAATATTCAGGATTAAAGGCACAAGGTAGTGGATGACATCATCTACTACAAATATATGATCTATCTTATCCCTCAGTACAAACTCAAGCATAATATTTTAAGGGAAACACATGACGTGCCACTGGCAAGGAACCAGGGGTAGTTGAATACCTACATGTAGGCGAGGGAGATATTTTCCTAGAAGGGTATCAAGAGGGATGTAATTCATGATGTGAGGGAATGCATGAGTTTACAATACAACAAGTCATATTTTACTATCCTACAAGACTACTTCAACCATTGTTGATTCCAAAGAAGAAGTGGGATATCATCTCCATGGACTTCATCACACAATTACCAAAGGTGCAGGGCATGGATTGTATCTATGTGGTAGTGGACATATTGACTAAATATGTACATTTATTTTTCATTCCTTCATAGTAAAACACATATTAGTTATCATAACTATTATGGGTACCAGGATCAGTTATTGCAGTAATCGTGCAATGCGTGAAAGGAAAAATGTTCAACTAGGAACCGTACTTTTGGAACCCGTTTTTGATATATTGTAGAGATGTGCGGGATAATGGAACCGAGTTCCATTACTCTTGGATGATCATTATTATAGCTTTGGTAGGGTGGTAGGAGACAAATTTCTCATATTTCTTGGATAGGAAAGGGAAATGTTATGCGGTCAAATATGAGTCCCTCTAGTAGGCCAAGGATAAAAAAGCTCAACAAGAAAACAAGACAATTTTTTCAATGTTTTTGGAAGAGATACAACACTGCATAGATAATGTGTGGTGCATACCTTTGGACGTAATACAATATACATAAGGGATAGCTAGGTTCAAGGAATCTAGGCACCACATGTGGATCTAGGCCATAAGGGATCCAAAGAAGGCATGGCTAGAAATGCAATATTGTGTCACTAAGAAAGAAGTTGACTCGATAGTCAAATACCGGCCTGTGTAGTGGCAACTGCCAATAACAAAAATAGAAACAAGGCAAATCACAACATAAACCTTAAATCCCAAGGACAAGGTTGAAACAAGTTCTTTAGTGAGAACAAACAACCCAACTGATAAAATAGAAAGGTTGCATCACGAAATCAACCGTCTCGAAGAAGGGCAGTGCCAAAAATACCAACGAGGAAACAAAAAATGACAAGGAAAGGAAACCAATGACATAGTGTAATGTTGGATACATCATAGGATGGAGAAGAGAGGCTCTAGGGTACAACAGGTGGAGTGCAACCCTCATAGATAATACATAAGATAATGCAGAAAAAAGAGATGGGAAAATAGAGGAAATGCATCATGAAAGATCGAGTCATCAACCTGGCAGAGGATGATGTAGAGTTAGTAGAGGACAAGGTCCAATACATGGGGAAGAAGTGTTTTGTATTAAAAAGGCACAAAGAGAAGATATCATGGCCAATCTCATCGAGGTCCATGAAACTCTACAACAAGTATGGAGCCAAGAAGTACTACAGGACATAGCGCAGCAATAGGAAAAGACACAACGACCCCCTCTGCAGAAAGAAGGAGAGGAGACAGTAAAAATTGCAGTACAAAGTAGGGATACCTTTATAGTCACATGCCAAATGATCATAATGGATTATGAGACTACACATAAATCGATGGGGGATGTGGATAAATTTGAAGTTATCATGGAAACAATACCCACCAAGCACTATACAGACTCCAAGCCAACGTAATGCAAGAAGTGCACTCTAGGGCATGCACAAATGCAACCAACTTGGATTTGGGTAGAGGAGTCACTGAAATGTTAAAAAGAGGAGGATAAATAACATGTATATAAACTAGAAAAGGGATTAACCTAGGTTTATGATGGCATCCTAGACAATGTGAAAGCACCTAAGAGGAATGCAGAGGAGCATATCAACATGACCTCACAAATAGTCAAAATATAGAAGAAGTAAATTAAGGATCTCAAAGAAAGGTTCAATCCTACGACTCCTCCTGAGGTATAAGAATAGAGAGAACAACAATCTGCACTCCAGATAGTTTAGATGGAGAAAGACGAAAGGGAAGTGGAATAATTGTTCAACTAAACCGCTCAAATATGCACTATTCTAGAAGAATATGAAAAAGTCAAACAGTGGGACCAACAAGAGGAGAGAATCATCATGGCCATACAGGAGCTAAGGCAATGAAATAAAACAATGACTATCATGCACTACTTGAAGGGCACTAAAGAAATGAAGACTCTACAGACAAAGTTGAAAACAATGTAGAGAAAGAAGCAAGAGAGACAAGTCGAATGGGAACCCATCCAAGAACAGGAAACTTAGATGATTTAAAAGTTGGAGGAAGAGAAGAAAAGTATGGCGCAAGCACAAACAGAGGGTGCAACATTAATTCAGTGGGAGATAACAATGCAACCAGTGGAGTCACTAACAGGAAAAGTTGCGCAAATGAGGGAAAAAAGAAAGGAACTAGAAGAAAAGTTTCACAGTTTGGGCAGGGAAGTACTAATTTCATGCACCAAATGAGTGGCTTGGGATGAGCCACATGTCCAATTTGGGGCATGTTGGGCGTATGTCTATTTTGAGAAGGATGGTTATTTTTTGTGCAAGCTTGTTTTAAGAGAAAATATCTATTTTGGGAAAGACCTAATTTTGGAGCACGTGCAATAGATGGCAAGAAAGAAGCATGCAAAAAAAGAAGGAAAAACAACATGCCAGAGGAAAATTAACGTGGCACACAGGTAGACAAGCCTAAACATAATCATTTAAGGGTTTTTGATAAGGATTGTAATGGCTATAAGCCTGTAAAATAATATAAATAATAACCTAAGAGGTCTAGGTTAGAGGTTGGTTAAGTGGCTAAAGGTCATTGATAATTGTTTTTGAAAGTTGTTGAGGTGTATAAGAGTCTATTAAGAGAGATTTTGAGGGTTAGGTCACAAGATGAGGATCCTGGTGTGATCTAGTCCACCTCATAGAGGTTTCTTAACCCCATAATGATTATATGATTGAATATGTAATCAACGTAACCCCAGATTTTCCAGCAAAATAAATAAAATAGTATAGAATCTATATCTTTGTGAGCATAGCCCCACGAGGGGGTGAACCATGATAAAACTTGTGTTCTGAGTGATCTTTATTGAGTATTTACTTTTTTTTCAATGATTAACTAGATGTATTATCATGCATGCATAAGGATAAACATGAATGAATCTTAGAAATATTTGAATCAAGAACAAGGTTAATGCATAAAGAAAGATAAAATACACTCGTATACCCCCACTCATTTCTAGACTGCAAACATGTGGGTATTGCAGTTACCCATAGAGATATCTCAGGTGAGATTGCCTAGTGCACCCTTTGCGTAGTGTTTCCTTCTGGTTTATCAGGAGGGTCCATAGTTTTAGAGTCTTTTGCTGGAAACCTGTTGAGATATGAACCTAGGTCAACTCAAGAACAAGTAATAATTCATATATCCAATGAACACAAGCATAGGAAAGTGATGGGATGGTAAGGCAAGGAAACACAAGTGAAGGGATGGAAAGGAAAGTAAAGGAAAGGAAAGTGAAAGTAATGAAAGGCAAGGAAAGGTAAGGCATGTCAAAGCAAGCGAAGGCAAGGAAAGGTAAGGCAAGTGAAGGAAAGGGAAGGAAAGTGAAGGCAAGGCAAGGCAAGGCAAGTGAATGCAAGGAATGTGAAGGAAAGGAAAATAATGAATGGAAAGGCAAAGAAATGAAAGTGAAGGCAAGGAAAGGAAAGTGAAGGCATGGAAAGGCATGGATTTGCAAGGCATGTCATGACAAGGAAAGTAATGGAAAGGAATGGCATAGAAATACATCGAGTAACATGGTAAGGCAAGGAAAGGAATGGAATGACATGGCATGGAATGAGAAGGAACAACCTGGAATGGCATGGCATGGGATGACATGGTAAGGAATTGGATTTCAAGGCATGGTATGGAAATGAAAGGCATGGAATGGAATGACATGGCGGGGAAAGGGATGGAAAGGAATGATATGGAAATGAATGGTATGGAAAGACAAGACATGGCAAGTGAAGACAAGTAAAGGCATGTCAAGGGATGACATGGAAAGTGAAGGAAAGAAATGTGAAGATAAGGCAAGGCAAGTGAAGGCAGGGAAAGTGAAGGCATGGAATGGAAAGTGAAGGAAAGGAAAGTGTTGGGATGACAAGGAAAAGAAAGGAAAGGCAATCTAAGGCATGAAAAAGAAAGGAAAAGAAAGTGAAGGTAATACAAGGCAAGGAAGGTCAAGTGATGTGATGGAATGGAAAGGCAAGGAAAGTGAAGGGACGACAAGGAAAGGTAAGTAAATGAAAATGAAGGTAAGGCAAGGAAAGGAAAGGCAAGGCAAGGCATGGAAAAGAAAGGCATGAGATGGGTATATTTTAAGAAAGGGTATATTTTAACTTCAATAAAAATATTTTAATAACAGTCAAAATGAATCTAAAATCATTTTTTTTACATACCTAGATGGTTATTCAAGTAGACCATCGGGATCAATTCTAATACTGACAGTTTCCATTAACTTCGCATGCTCAGAGCAAGGTAGGAAGTATTGTATCTTTGATGAGTTCCTTATTGGCATTGTTTGTAGATGGAGTGTTTTTACCAATAATCAAGTTTGTAAAGGGGTATACGACTTGACCTGGTTTATAATATTGAAATACATAACAACCTTTATTTCATGTTCTTTCATCTTGTGTCAGAGATTATTCTTTAATAACCATTGACCCAATCAGAAATTCAATGCATTTGGAGTTTGTTATTGATCAGATAAGGATATGATTTCCCTCTAAGAATTGTGTCATGCAATAACCAGTGCCCCATTCATGATAAATTTGGGAAACCATTGCATATATGTTCCCTACAAAAAATGTAGTGTGAAAATGTTATTCCACTTAATGACCAAAGCATAAAACATTAATTCTAGTTATTCAAAAATTAATAGAAGGATGCAACAAACCTAGCAATATGAGATATGAGACATGATCATAATGTATGGAAATAATTGAATGTTCCCCCTCCAATTGGGATAATTCCATAGTTATACATTAACTAATGGGGAGTGATACAAAATACCATCTATCAACCAAGTTTGTCGATTCACAATCATCCCATTCATTACTACTACATGGACCACATAAGAAAGAGAGTTTTCTCTTTCATATTTCAACAATTTCATTGTTTGATGTTATAATTGAATGGAATCGATGATTTCCCTAGATGTTTTTGCATTCATACCATTGTGATCGATCTACATCGACCACCTCCCAAAAATATCTATATACATGTAATTTCTTGTGTGATTGGTATTCGCGGGTTCATGCTCCCTCTCCCATTACTGAAGAACACCATTAAAAGATGGATTTTTCATCTTGAATGAGGGAAGTAGTTGTGAAATGCATTTCTTTCCTACTTAATGCTCTTTTTATACATTCACCTGGTCCATCATGCTCCCCTTTCCCATGAACGAACTCAAAATAGTTCCAAATGTGTGGCACCTTTAGTTTTTAGTGCAACATACACAACCATTGAAATACATGAGAATTTTTGAACTAGCCTATGCAACCATTTGACCAAATCCAATGTTGATCCATCTGTATTTTATTCTCCTTAAGGTGAATGTAGAACAACTAAAAGAAATGTTGTACGTAGGCTAAGTCATGGTGCCAATCATTCTTATGAAGAAGTGATACTCTTTCAATATAACTATATTTTGTTCATTACTATCTGGTCCATGCATATATGTGATACATACCATTATGTTGACTTGTTCTAAGTGATAATATTGAATTTGAATCTCATTTTGCAGTTGAAGCATGTATTTCTTAGCAAAATTAACGACAGATAACATAGTACCAACAGGAAATGTATCTTTGGATATTCTAATATGTGTGTCCTTCCATCGATCCACATGGACATGATGAACATAATGTTGTGTCCTTTCGATGAATTCCTTCATGAAGTCACAAAATCGTACTTGGGAAGTAACCAATTGTATATTTTTCTTTCATGTCCTCTATCAATATCATATGTCACATACTTAAATATTTGCAAGGAAACCTCCTTCCTCCCCAATTCATACTCATCGATTACATGGATTCACTTGGTCAGTAGTGTCATTTGACCGCACGTACGGCATGACCCATCTAAGAATGTTTTTTTATAAAATGTAAAATCCTCTGGCCTTGTACACAAAATGTTGTGAATAAAGTCTCTATGTAATATTCCCCAAATTTACCAAATTAAAAAAAAAATCTTAAGGACATTAAATCTCTTTCTCTTCGAATAAATTATCTTGAAAGACCTATTGTTATTATAAGTAGGTATTTGTCATTACTATTAACTCTTAAAAGGTTTATGTTTCAAGTTAATGACACAATTAACTACCATTATAATAGATTTTATCTCTGAGTTATTTCCTACTACACAATAATCATAAACTTAAAGGGCCAAAAGTAACTTCGCTATACCCAAGCCTCTCAGATTACCAACATATCGAAATAATAATAATGGTTAGTAAACCCGCACTAACATTAGAACCCCACTCTAATTACATAAATCTTTCAGCATAGATAATACCCATATCATATAGGACTAAATGAAGTTGAGTTTAAAACATGTATTTTGTACTTAAAAACTAAGGTTCAGTGAATATATCGCAAACTTAAAACCTTTTGTCTCTACGCACTCTAGGTGCTTCTCAGATTACGGGCGCTAGATCTTCTTCACTAGCCCCTTCTTTCATATGTCTTTGGGTTGTTCCCTTGTGCTAATGCATGATTGTAGACCCGGGCAAGAGTGGTTTCAGCCAACCATCTTTTTGCCCCGCAATCCTCCTCCAACTGACACGTACCCCGTTGCCAAAATAGTGATTGAAATTGTGCCCCGCTCAAGGAAGAATATCCTCTGTGCAAGTTTTGGTTACGCAATCCTCCCCATCTGTCAATATCCTACCTCTCAGTGATGCTTTTGATCAATGACTTCTATCAATCTTCGTTCTACCTTTCTTTCATTTTTCCACACATCTCCCCAGACTCCTAGGATCTGCCGACACATAATTTTCTTCTGGGTCAACGATTATCATTGACTCTGCTTTTCTGGCCTCCAAGAGTCTCAACTCTCAAATCCATTCTCCTCTGCATGCCAATCTCCCAGAGTGGGAGATCAATTGCCACCTATAACCCTGAATCCATGACTAGGATATCCTCTGCGGATCTAGTCTTTCGGGATCTCAAATCTCAAGTCCTTTTTCCTTCTCCTTAAATACGTGAAATCTTGCCACATGTCCTCTTAAATAAGATGACCTAGAATTACTTTGGGTCCTTGACTGGAGTCAACATATCCTCTAGTTCATATTCACTTTGGGTGATCTGACGACTCAAATATGTTCCGTCTCTCCAGACTTCTGATATCTCAAATCTCAATCTCTTGTCCCTGCTGACTGGATATCTCTCGAACTTCTAGATCTGGTTCCATGTGTCCTCCTTTGCATCCATGAACCTCATCATTTCTAGGACTCCAACCTTCGGTGATTTAAAATCTCAACAACCATGAGTCCCTGGAGCGAATACTTCTAAATTCCATGATTTGGTGACACTTGTTTGGCCTAGATCAATGACTAACGTTGACTTCGAATGTTTAGGCTTCGATTGTTTCAGTTCTCAAACTGAAACTCCAGTGTAATCTTCTCAGTATCTTGCGATTTAGTGGCAAGTGGGCCCTTGCAGATCAACGACTCTCAACTCTTCGGGCTTTAGTTGTTTGAACACTTTAGCTTCTACCTCCTTTTGGATCTCCTGACCCATTGACACGTATCCTCTCTAGATCCAATAGTCCAAACTCTTTTTTTGTAAATCAGGATTTCGCAACTTGCGAATTCTAGGTTAACACTTCCTCCACATTCTCGACTTCCCAAATGTTGATATCTTTGGAGCACCCAAATCCGACAACTCCTGCTCCTTTGGATCTAATGGTCCAGATCTTCCCTTCACGTATTGGGACTTCACGTTTCACGAAGTTAGATGGTCGCTCACTTCCATGCTCCCGATCCCGATATCCCAAAATTTTCCATGGAGAATAGACGATCTAAATCTCTCCTCGATTAATGGCTCATATTAAATTGTGATTTCTTGTTTCGTGAATCCTCATGAGTCCTCCCTTTCGAATTTCCACTTTGTTAGTCAATGAAATTATGATATCTTGCCACATGTCCCCTTTCTATGGACGGTCCTGATGATTTTAGGATTTTGCGTTTCAGGGTTTCACAGATTTCACTCTGCTTCTTCCAAATCTTCTGGTTGCGAAATTCCTGTAAATTTCTCATGACTAACCAGTACGCTACTTCTCTAAGATCTAACGGCTTGAAATATTTTGGATTCTCCTGAATGTATATTAACCCTTGATCTTCCTTTGATTACCTCAAATTTTCTACGCTTCAACTTTAGGCACTTCAACTCTTCAAGAATTAGACACCTTTCTAAGTGTTTCCTCTCAAGACTTAAAACCACTATTCCTCCTGAGCTTTGTTTCCACTTTCTTCCCTAACTTGGGAAATTTCAAAGGTTTCAAATGAAATGCCCTCCAAATTTCTTTGAAACCCCTAGTGGAGATGATTTCCCTAAATAATAGTTATGATCACAAGTGTTATGTAGAGTTTGAAGACTATTTTAAATAATGGACCGAGTTTGTAATAGGTAACAGGTTTATGTATCTAAATCCCTAGACATTTTCTCCTAATATTGAAAAGAAGAGAATTTTAACCCTTTGTTATAATCAACACAGTTGGCAAAAAAAGAAAATACTAACAAAAATCGAGAAATATATTTCCGTGTAATAGATGTTCATGTAGATCGGAAAGTCCATATAGGTAATAACACATATACAAATATATATATTTCAATTCTGATATTCACTCAAAATTTTGTTTGGTAATTGCACAATTTAAACATTTCTTAAAATTAGTCACAAATAGATCCAATAATTACTTTCCTATTGTAGACCATAGAATATATCACAGGAATAAGAAATTTCACACTTTCATTTACAACAAACATACAACAATTTTCTTAGTTCTACTGAGGAAACTTTCATACATTTATCAACAGTTAGCACATACAGCAGTCTTTCTTGGCTCTACTCAATGCATAAATTCAACTATAGAGGTTTATTCAATAGTGCAATTCCTTCTACCCAACCAATAGTTGTATGCTAACAGTCACTCATCAATATAACATTTAACCAAAACTAAGTAAATTCGTTCTACTAATTATTAATCAATAGAACATTCATCCAGGGAAGAGTAGAAGAACATATCTAAACAAATTGTTGGGACAACAAATGGAACAACCAAGTTCCACTCAACCATAGAACAAAAAAACCAAAACTACTTGTTTCATTCACCCCCTAGACTGACCACGAATCCATGAGAGAGAACCTCAAAACTCCTCTTTCGTTGTAGTATTCTTTCATATCCCGATTTTTTCCTTGCCTCACACTCAAAATTAGTGCTCATAACAACAAGTGACATGATTTTCCAAATTTCAAGCTCTGCTTGCCTCACACTCAGAATTAGTGCTCATAAGAACAAGTGATATTCTCTTTCCTAGCATACTCGACAGCGTCCTGCCCCCTCCCATATTCTATATATGCAAAAGCATCTTGTGCCTAGGTCTTTTCCCCTTGTGAATTTTCGTAGCTTTACAAATCCCTAATTTTCAGGGGCTGCCATTGGCCAAATTCCTCATTTTCCACTTGTAAAATTCATCCCTGAGGTAGTTCAAGCTTGTTCTCCACTCATGGAGTCATGTTCAACTAATTTCAACCTGGTTGTTCCATTTGTCCCTCAATAATAAATATAAAATTATTTGTCTCTTACAAGTTTCATAGTGAAAGAGTTAGTTGGGAAAATCAAATCTTTGCCCAATCAGTCAAAATAATTAAATTACAATTAACCAGATTCTAAATTCAGAATTTTTATAAATGGCAATAATTTTCCAAATTCGAATTTGCCAAAAACGGAAATAAATTGCTAAGTGCATTCAGACTTCAATAATAATTTATTTTTGGGGATATTACATTCTTTCCCCCTTCAGTACAACACTGTCCTCAGTGTTCATTCCTTTCCTGGAATAGGGTTGGATAAGATTTCTGCAAATCTTCCTCCAATTCCCAAGTGGCCTCCTCAGGATTAAAGTTCTTCCATTGCACTTTTACCTGGGCGATGGCTATGTTACGTAGTATTGTTTCTCTCTTGTCAATAATGGATTGAGGTTCCCCTTGGAACTCGCATTCTGGTTCCACCTGCACCATGTTCCAATCGATCATGTGCGTAGGATCATGAAAATAATTTTTTAACAAAGAAACATGAAATACATTATGAATTTTTAGATTTGTGGGAAGTGAAAGTTGATATTCTACGGGTCCAATTCGAGTTAATATATTGAAAGGGACACAAAACCTTGTCGCCAACATGGAACAGTTTCCCAGCTTTAAGGAACTTCTTCTTGATTTGACTTTTAAATACATGTGGTCTTCAAGTTGAAACTCTTAGTGTCTTCTCTTCAATTCCGCATAACTTTTATGTCTATCTTGTGCCTCTTTTAAATTATGTTGTACTTTTATTACCGTATTCTCTATTTCCTAGAGAATTTCTGGCCCTACCATGAGTCTATCAATTGGGTTATCCCAGCTAATCAAAATTTTACACTTTCTATTGTAAAGTACTTCGAAGGGGCTCATCTTACCCGATTTCTAGTAACCGTTGTTGTATGAAAATTCTACCAAGTGCAGGTAGTCTTCCCACTTACTTGGTTTCAGCCTTACGTACATTTGTAGAATAACTTCGATGATTTTTTTTTTTTCGTTCAGTCTACCCATCCGTTTGTGGATGGTAGTTTGTGTTGAAATTCAAGTTAGTATTTAACCCTGCAAATAATTCTTTCCAAAAGGTAGATGTAAATTTTACGTCTCTATTCGAAATCACCATTTTTGGAATATCATGTAGTCTAAAAATTTCCTTCATGAATATTTCAGTGATCTTAATATCTTTATAAGTATATTTTACAAGAATAAAATGTGTAGACTTGCTAAGATTATCAATTACTACCATAATTGAATAATTCTATTTTTGAGTTCTAGGAAAACTTGTAGGGAAATCCAACGATATAGTCTCCCATTTCCATTCCGGTAAAGGTAGAGGCTGCAACAGACCGACTGGATGTTGGTTTTCATCCTTCACCTATTGACAATATTGGCACTTAGACAAGTATTATGGTGTCTCGCCTTTCATATTAGGCCAATAAAATAAATTCCTTAGTGTTGTTACCATTTTCTGGTATCTTGGATGACTAGAATATGGTTTCTTATGTACTTCGTCTAAGAATGTTCACTTTAATTTAGCAGAATTTGGTATGTATAATCTTTTTTTAAATCTTAGTAGACCATTTATCTCTAAACTCAAATCTGTTTTGTCTAAATGTTCTGCATTATTTCATAAATTTGGCATTGTTTTAGTGTAATTTTCATCATTATTACTTTCATCTTTTATCCTCTACTCAAGATCACTTTCATCCATGCTAATGTTCATTTCAAACAACCCATGCGTTCTTCTACTTAAGGCACCATCCACCTTTTTTTCCTTACCCTTGATGTGTCTTACCTCAAATTCGAACTCGCTCAAAAAGGTCATCCATCTTTCTTGCCTTGCATAAAGGTCTGGTTGACTAAACAAAAATTTCACACCACTGTTATCAGTCAACAAAAAAAAAAATCTGCCCATTATATATTGTCGCCACATCTTTAATGCATGAATGGAAATTGCTAACTCTAAGTCATGAGTGGCATAGTTTCGTTCATGCACTTTTAGTTTTCAAGACTCGTAACAAATAACATTCTCCTATTGAGTCAAGACACCTCCCAAACCTTCTTTGCTCACATCCACATAGAGTGTGAAGTCTTTATCCAGGTCTTCTACCCTTAAAATTGGTGTGGTTGTTAATAGTTATTTTAACTTATTAAAATTGTCCTGACATTTTTGTGACCAATTAAACTTGGTGCCATTTTTCTATAGGGATGTGATAGGGTATGCAATCCTTGAGAATCCTTCTATAAATCTACGGTAGTACCTGATAATTCCCATGAATTACCAGATGTCTGCTACATCCTTGGGGATAGGCCACTCCATGATGGCTCTTATCTTCTCTGGGTTGAATGCAATACCTTTTTCAGATATTACATGTCCTAGGTACTGTATTTTATTTTGATATAAGTCTCATTTGTCAAATTTTTCAAAAATTTTGTGTTTTCTTAAAGATTGCAATACTATCCTCAGATGTTCTTTGTGTTCTTCTTTTGTTTTAGAATATACTAGGATATTGTCAATAAATACCAAAACAAACTTATCCAAATACTGACTGAAAATGTTGTTCATTAAACACATAAATATCATTGGTGCGCTAGTGAGTCCAAATAGTACAACAACAAATTCGTAGTGTCCATATCTCATCCTGAATATTTCTTTTCTTATGTCTTCATATTTTATTCTAACATGGTGATAGCCAGATCCTAAATCCAGTTTAGAAAAAATATTTTCCCCACCTACTTGATCAAATAGATCATTGATTCTAGGTAAGGGGTATTTGTTCTTAGCAATCATTTTCTTTAACTATATATAATCAATGCATAATATTAGAGTTTCATCTTTATTTTTAACAAAAAGGATTGGTGCTCCCCATGGTGAGACACTCGGTCTAATATATTCCTTGTCCAATAGTTCTTGTAGCTGAATCTTTAACTCTGTTAATTCAGGTAAACTCATTTGGTAGGGTGCCTTAGATATAGGATCTGAACCGGCAAGCAGATCGATAGAAAAGTCTATCTCTCTCCTTGGAGGAAATTTAGGTATCTCGTCATCAAACACATCTCTAAAATCATGCAAGACAACAAAATTCTCTAAGCTAGGTTTATTTTCTTTTTCCAACACATTTGTTACTTGGATAGAATAAATATGAGAACCTTTTCTCATGCACTTCTTAAATTGCATTGTTGAAATCTACCTAACTGAGACAGGTTTTTGTATGCCTTGTATTGTCCTAATAGTGTCGTTTTTGTCTTTATAATTGAGTGATTTTTCATAATAATCTAAAAATTATTTGTGCCTTTCTAACTAGTCCATTCAAATAATTATATCATAAGACCCTAGTGGTAGGATATTCATATTTATATTTTGGTTTTGACCACCTAAAGTGAATTCACAGTCAGAGATAAAATCATATACTTTTCTTTTTGTTCATGTTTCTAGTTGTACTAGCCAATATTTTGCATGTATTGTTTTCTTAAGTTTATTTGAATCCACTACACCAGGAGAAATATAACTCAAGGTAGCTCCTTCATCAATTAAAACAGAAACATGAGTATTGTTAACTTTACCTTCAATTTCCACTACAGTGGACTAGTGATCAGCTTGTCGGCCATCCATGGTTGCATTGATCCGATGTAAGATTCTGCCTACATATCCCACTGTAGAGGCTTCCTGTAGGTTGTGAACTGTAGTCCTAGTTGTTGAATTCAAACATGGATAGTTCCTCCTTAAGTGAGTTTCTCCACATTCCCATCATTTTAATGGTTCTCTGGGGTTGTCCCCAAACTTCTTTGTTCCCAGATTAACTGTTTTACCACCTCCCTGGGTTTTCTAGTTTTTTGAGTGAAAATATTTCCTTGGAAAAACTTTTCCTGCATTCTGGAAAGGGGTTGGTTGATATCCCTTCCTCCGCTGGTTCGTTCGGTCTTGTTTATTGTCTTTCCAAGTTTTGGAAAGTTCTGACAGTTGTTTGTATTGGTCATAACACATTTGACCCTTCCTGAAAACTTAACTTAAGGACTTGGGGTTGTCGAATTCGATTATGTCCTTATAGGACTATGGTAAAGAACTTAGGAACCTATGGATTTTTACTTTTTCCTCCCGGATATAAGGCATGAACCTTAATAATTCCAGGAATTTGTTTCTCAGGTCATCCATAGTCATTTGACCGAGTTTTAGTTCATAAAACTCTTTGTTTTTTATTTCATAGTAACTTTCAGATAAATATTGTTTCTTAAAGTATTTCTTGAAATCTAACCACTCCATCTGTTTTTCGTTTAGGCCCTTGGCCAACTTTAGGTCATGCCACCATATACTTTCTTTTCCTTTTAGGTTATAGATGGCCATTCTGACCTTCATGTTGCCGGAATAATTGTAGATTTGGAAATAATTTTTTGTGTCAAGTAACCATGTTTCAACCTCCTCCCCTATTCTAGATTCTCTATCAAAGGTGGACGATTTTATTTTCTTGAAATCTCCCTTCAGGTGGTCCACCTGTTTCCTTTTTCTTCCCGTGGTTGTTTCATTTTCTGCTGATGGTGTACCTTCGGAAGAGTTGTCCCATTTTTCTCCTTCAGGACCAAAATTTTTAGAGGCCCTTTTGCTGACCTCTTCTTCCTCATTATTATCCTTTGGGCTCTTCTTTCTTACTATGCTACGCAACAATACTTCATTTATTTCCTACTGTTCTTGTTTTTCCTTTTTCAGTTTCTCATTGTGTGCTTTGAAAACTTGTAGTTCCACAATGAGATTTCTCATGGTTTCCAAAACCTCAGTAGGTTAACTTCCATCATTGTTCTGCCTCAGTTCTTCAGGAGGTATTTTCTAAGGATTTTCCTCGAGTCTGATCTCATCTTCATTCTATGCTTCCATGATCACAACAAAAATAAAGTTTTTATGTTTGTAACCATAATTGTTTTGTTAGTTTTTCATTAAACAAAAAACATCTTCTAAGCAAACATTTTTGGCCCTGTTTAAGGTCCAAGGGTTGTAACCTTTTCTCTGATACGATATGTAATGTTCCCCAAATTTACCAAATATTTTTTTTTTCTTAGGGACATTAAATCTCTTTCTCTTCGAACATCTTATATCGAAAGACCTATTGTTATTATAAGTAGGTAGTTGTCATCACTATTAACTTTTTCAAGGTTTATGTTTCCAGTTATTGACACAATTAACTACCATTATAACAAATTTTATCTCTGAGTTATTTCCTACTGCACAGTAATTATATACTTAAAGGGCCAAAGGTAACTTTGCTATACCCCAACCTCTCAGATTACCAACATATATAAATAATAATAATGGTTAGTAAATCCCCACTAAAATTATGATCCTATCCAAATATATATATATATATATATATATATATATGTATATGTATTAACTTGAGATTTACAGGGGAAGAACCCCACTTGAATTATAGAAAATCTTTAAGCATAGAAAGTACCCATATCATACAGGACTAAATGAAGTTGATGTTAAAAAACAGATTGCGTACTTAAAAATCAAGGTTCAGTACATCTATCACAGACTTAAAACCTTATGTCTTTGTCCACTCTGGACACTTCTCAGTTTATGGGTGCTCGATTCTCTACACTAGCCCCTTCTTTCATATGTACTTGGGTTGTGCCCTTATACTAATGCATGATTGCGGGCATGGGAAAGAGTGGTTTCAACCAAACTGCTTTTCTCTATGCAATCCTCCTCCAGTTGACACGTACCTAGTCACCAAAACAATGGTTGAAATTGAGGCCCGCTTAAGGAAGAATATCCTCCACGCAAGTTACGTCTCTGTAATCTTCCCCATCCATTGATCTCCTATCTCTCGGTGATTATTTCAATAAACAACTACTATCAAAATCCATTCCTCCCTTCTTTCCCTTTTCCACGCATCTCCCCAGATTCCCACAATCTGTCAACAAGTAATTCTCCTCTAGATCAATGATTATCATTGACTCTGACTTTCCGGCCTACGAGAGTTTCAAATCTCAACTCCACTATCCTCTGCATGCCAATATCCTAGAGTGGGAGATATATTGCCACCTATCCCCTTGAATCCATGGCTAGGATCTCCTTCACGGATCCGGCCTTCGGGGATCTCATATATCAAGTCCTTTTTCCTTCTCCTTAAATACATGAAATCCTGCCACGTGTCCTCTTAAATTGAATGACCTAAAATTACTTCAGTTCATTGACAAGAGTCCATAGATCTTTGCCATGTCTCCTCTCTAAATCGTTCGGTTCAGATTCACTTCAAGTGATCTGACGGCTCAAATCTGTTCTGTTTCTCTAGACTTCTAAGATCTCAAATCTCAATATCTCGTCCCTGCTCACTGGATATCTCCCAAAGTTGTATATTTGGTGCCACATGTCCTCCTTCACATTGACAACCTTCTTTATTTCCGAGACTCCAACCTTTGGCAATTTCAAATCTCAACAGCCATGAGTCTCCGGAGTGAATCCTTCTGGAGTTCACAATTTGATGACACCTATCTAACCTATGTCAATGGCTAACGTTCGTTCCGACTGTTTGGACTTCAAATGTTTCAGCTCTCAAACTAAAAATCGAGTGTAATCTTCTATGGATCTCATGATCTGGTGACAAGTGTCCCCTTGTAGATCCACAGCTCTCAACTCTTCGGCTCTTCGGGCTTCGGTTGTTTCAACACTTCAAATTCTTCCTCCTTCTATATCTCCTGACCCGTTGAAACATATCCACTCTAGATCCAACAATCCAGATTCTTATTTTGCAAATTGGGATTTCACAACTTGTGACTTCCAAGTTAACACTTCCTCCAGATTCCTAACTTCCAAAATGTCGATATCTTCGGATCGCCTAAATCTGACGGCTCGTGCTCCTTTGGATCTAACGGTCCAGATCTTCCCTTCACATATCGAGACTTCATGTTTCATGAATTTGGATGGTCTCTCACTTCCTTTCTCTCTATCTCGATATCCCAAAATTCTCCCCGGATAATCAATGGTCCAGACCGCTCCTTGATCAACAACTCAGATTAAATTGCAATTTCACGTTTCGTGAATCCTCATCACGACGCCCTTTGACCTTTCCACTTTGCGAGTCATTGAAATGTTGATCTCTTGCCATGTGTCCCCTTTCGATGGATGAGCCTGATGATTTCGGGATTTCATGTTTTAGGGTTTCGTAGATTTCACTCTGCTTTTTCCAAATCTTATGGTTGCAAAATTTCGATAAATTCCTCATGACTAACCAGTGCACTAATTCTCCAAGATCTAAGAGATTGAAATATTTTGGCTTCTCTTGAATGGATCTTAACCCTTGATCTTTCTTCGATTCCCTTGAATTTTCTATGCTTTTCCTTTAGGCACTTCAACTCTTCAAGACTAAGACACCTTTCTAAGTGTTTCCTCTCGAGACTTAAAACCACTATTCCTCCTGATATTTTCTTTTTCTTTATTCCCTAACTTGGTAAATTTCAAATGTTTCAAAGGCTATGCCTTCCAAATTTCTCTAAAACCCCTACTAGAGACGATTTCCCTATATAATAGTTATGATCGCAAGTGTTATGTAGAGTTTGAAGACTCATTTAAATAACGGACCAACTATGTAATAGGTAACAAGTTTATGTATCTAAACCCATAGAAATTTTCTTCTAAGATTAAAAAGAAGAGAATTGTAACCCCTTGTTATAATCAACATAGTCAGTTAAAAAGGAATATACTTGCAAAAATTGAGAAATAGATTTCCGTGTAATAGATGTTCATGTACCTCAGAAAATCTGTATAGGTAACAACACATATACAGATATATATTTCAATTCTGATATTCACTCAAAATTTTGTTTGGTAATTTTACAATTTAAACATTTCTTAATATCAGTCACAGATCAATCTGATAATTACTTTCCTATTGTAGATCGTAGATTATATCACATGAATAAGAAATTTCACACTTTCGTCTACAAAAATACACACTGCAATTTCTTAGTTCTACTCAGGAAACTTCCATACATTTATCAACAATCAACACATACAACAATCTTTCGTGGCTCTACTCAATGCATAAATTCAATAATAGAGGCTTATTCAATAATTCATTTCCTTCTACCCAACCAATAGTTGTATACTAACAGTCATTCATCAATATAGAATTTATCTAGAACTAAGTAAATTCGTTCCACCAATTATTAATCAATAGAACATTCATGCAGGGAATAGTAGAAGAACATATCTGAACAAATTGTTGGGACAACAAATGGAACATCCAAGTTCCACCCAACCATAGAACATAACAACCAAAACTACTTGTTCCGTTCACCTGCTAGCCTGACCTTGAATCCATGAGAGCGAACCTCGAAACTTCTCTTTCGTTGTAGTATTCATTTAGATCCAGAATTTTTCCTTGCCTCACACTTACAATTAGTGCTCATAATAGCAAGTGACAGGATTTTCCAAATCTCAAGCTCTCCTGGCCTCACACTCAGAATTAGTTCTCATAACAACAAGTGATCTTTTGTTTCCTAGCATAATCGACAATGTCCTATGTCCTCTCATATTCTATATATGCAAAAGCATCTTGTGCCTAGGCCTTTTCCCCTTGGAAATTTTCACAGCTTTACAAATCCCTAATTTTTCAGGGGTGGCCAATGGCCAAATTCCTGATTTTCTACTTGTAAAATTCATCCCTGAGGTAGTTCAAGCCTATTCCCCACTCATGGAGTCATGGTCAACTGATTTCAACTTGGTTTTTCCATTTGTCCCTCAGCAATAAATATAAAATCATTTGTCTCTTACAAGTGTCATAGTCAAAGAGTTAGTTGGGCAAATCAAATCTTTTCCTAATCAGTCACAATAATTAAATTACAATTAACCAAATTATAAATTTATAAATTCCATAAATGGAAATAAATTTCGAAATTTGAATTTGCCAAAAACGAAAATAAATTACTAAGTGCATTCAGACTTCAATAATAATTTATTTTTGGGGATATTTTACTCTAGATGATGAGGTGACAATATAATTGGGTATTCCTGCAAAAGGGTTTTACGCAAAACATGATGTGTGTGTGTGTGATAATAATAACCATATCCAATGTGATATTTGCAACAACACGTGTTATGAATGATGTTTACTCAAACATACCAAGGATTTAATTTATGGAAATATCTTTGGCCTAAGTTAAGTGCACTATGTATGTTATAAACCTCTCATAAAATTCTCTCTCTATGTAATGTCAAGAAAGTGTTTAATATGGGGTTCATGGTCCCTAGATCCCCTTCTCAATTTTAGTAGATATTTTTGGTTGGAAGAAGGCTTTGTGTTCTCATACTAAAAATATTGAACTAGTCCCTTAACCTCTCCAATTAACTTATGTCAGAACAAGGTATCCTTCCAATGAAGGCCCAAATATATGTTGGGGCATCTGTGTCAAGGATATATTGTCTACGAGAATACTTTCTAAGGGTTTTGACGTTGCATTTCAAGTGGTGAGAGGTTTGTTGTAGCAAACAATGTTTTTTTGTGATATTTGTAACAATTGACTAGGATAAGACACTTCACGATGCAATGCAATCTTTAGAATGAGACTTCTTACCAATAATTTGAAAATCATCGACAAGGTTTCTAACAATATGATGAATTGTTTCTACACTTTTGATTGTTTTATTGCCTAAAATTCTCCTAACATCAATCAAACTTATAGATTTTAATAATGATAAAAGTAATTGACATTTAGCAACATAGTATTTTGGATCAAAATATTCTTTAATGGTTTTATAAGAGTGATAATGAATAGTACGATTAGACAACTTACCTTCAAGTGATGCTAGATCACTTTCATCAACCTGAATGCCTTTAGGGGTTCTTCACCACACAATGCTCAATCTAGGTAGGGATGTTGAACCCTTATTCTGGAACTCTTGACCTCCCTTTTGTGGAGTTAACAATGTTGCAGTTATTTTCCCTTCAATCACTGGTGGATAAACTATGGGAGAAGAGTGGACATGGGATTGAATAGTTTTCGGAACATTTGACTCTCCAAAAAGATATTGCACCATAGGAAATTCTTCACCACAATGTTGTACACCATTTTCTTCTCTAATTTCATCCATTTTATAATCAACTCCAAGAAAATCCTCCATCTGTGGTCATCCACAACAAGTTGGCTTGATGAGATACTGGAGGGGTTTCTCTCTAATTAACTCTTGCACTTTTCATGTGGTGATGCAGGAGAAACAATAGAGACATCTATTCTGGTAGAAATTGGATTTATCTCTTCTTAAAGCCTACACTTTTAAATATATAAATTTAGTTTCTCTCTCTCTTCTTCCACCTTTTCAATCAATTTATTTTTTCTCAGGGACTTTCTTTCTCAAATCTGTTTGTTCCTCGTGTTTAAATATAAAACTTGGCTTCAAAACACCCACAAGAAATTTGACTTTGTATTATGTAATAAGGCACAACCAAGTGGATAAATATGGTTTTGTATTACAAAAGAAGACACATCTAATCATTCCAATTCCAATTCCAATTTGAATTTCAATTGCAATTGGACAAATTTGTCTTCCAATTCCAATAAGAGACAAGAAGATACAAAAAACAATTCCAATTGAACATGGACACATTTGTCTTCCAATTCCAAGTATACACAGGAAGACACAAAAAAGAATTCCAATTGCAGTTGGAAAAATTTGTCGTCCAATTCCAAGAAGACACAAGTAGATAAAATAAAAAATTCCAATTGCACTTGACAAAGATATCTTTCAAATTTTCCTATAATGGTTTGGAAATATCACAGAAGTCTCTATGAATCTAACAAGAACACTAAAATAAATAAATCCTATCTTTGTGGGTTGTTTTTATCTAAATATGTCACAGATTTTTTTCATCCATGAGATATATGAGGTGGGGTGTTCTTGGTACCCAAAAATGCCTAGCTAGAACATACATGTGTTCCTAGAACACATGTGCACTGAAGTGTGTGTGTGTTCTAGGAATGTGTGCACATTGCTTCTTAGCATAAATTACCAAGAGCTAAAACTCAGTCAAGTCATAGGAGTGTGTGTGCACTCTTAATGGAATAGATATAACATTTAATAAAGACCAAACATTTTTATGAATAAATATGTAAAGGGGCATGGGGACAACTAATGCCTAAGAGGTTAGGATTGAAAGTGTTTTCAAGTATAGATTAATAATTATTGCATCAATATGTGATTCATGTGGGTGAAAGGGTTGTACACAAGGTATGTGCATAGTGCACTCATGGCTTGAGTGTAGAGAGGGTTAATGATTGAGTATAAGTTATGCCTAGTATTATATGGAGATAGAGGGCTTTATGTCATGGTCTACATCAAGCTCTAGGCCAACATCTAAATCTAGATCTAGATCTATCTCATGGTATAGGTCATGGTATGCGTCAATATCTGTTTCATCCTCTAAATCTGGATCTAATTCTATATCATGGTCTAGGTGATTGTATAGGTCTATGTCATGATCTACATCATGGTCATCGTATAGGTCTAGGTCATGCTCTAAGTCTTTCCATGTCTAGGTATTGCTATGTCTCAATTTAGTTGTAGTTCTTGACATTTCTAGGTCAATTCCATTTCTTTCCTTGCGATGTAGGGAGGAGGGGTGCAGAGAGAGGAAGAAAGAAATTGTGAGAGGGGGGGTAGAGAGTGAGAGAGTGAGAGTATGGGGGGTTTATGTCATGGTCTATGTCAAGCTCTAGGTCATCATGTAACTCTATATCTAGCTCTATGTCATGGTATATGTGAAGATCTAGGTAATCGTCTAAATGTATATCTAGCTCTATGTTATGGTCTAGGTCATGGTCTAGGTCTATGTAATGGTCTACATCATGGTCATCATATAGGTCTAGTTCATGCTCCATGTCTTGACATGTATAGGTATTTCTATGTATAAGTTTAGGTCTAGGTGTTGACATCTCTAGTTCAAGGTCATTTATTTCCTTGCGATGTAGGGAGGGGGGCTACAAGGACAGGAAGAAAGAGAGTGTGAGAGGGGGACACTAGAATAAAAATACAGTGAGGGACATGGAGACAAAGAGGGGTTTTAGAGAATGAGAGAGTGAGAGGAAGGGGGGAGGGAAGAGGGAAGGGTGGTTATATAGATGAAAACAGAGCATGGTGGGGAGAATAAGGGAGAGAGGGGGATATAGGGAGTGAGAGAGAAAGGGTTATATGCAAGAGGTAAATATAGAATGGGATAGAGAAGGATTGTTTGAGAGTGTGATAGGGTGGTAGAGTAATACCAAGAGGTGGCGTTAGAGAGAGAGAGAGAGGTGGGAGAGAGAGTGAGAATGAGACTAAAAATAATTAGAGAGAGAAATAGATGGAAGATGTAGGGACAAAGAGGGTAGAGATAGTTGGAGGGAGGGACAAAGGGGAAGAGAAAGGAGGATAGAGACAAAGAGAAAGAGGAATATACTTGGAGGGGGGAAGAGAGAGAGAGAAAGGGGGGGAGGGGAGAGGAGGGAGAGAAATAGATGGACATTAAGAGAGAGGGAGAGGGATAGAGTCAAAGAGGAGAGATATAGAAAGGGATTCAAACATTGATTTTGAATAAATAATATCGAATAAACTAAAAGATTGTGCTTATATTAAAATAAAAAGTAAGAATCAACATACCATAATCATCGTTAAATCATGTGATATCATTATTAAACCATAGGTGAACAAACATATCCATAAAATATCATTATAAAACAAGAGGTATAGGAATAATGCACTTAGGGCTTGGTTGTGCATGGGGTTAAGGGTAGAGTATAGGTCATGTGTAAGCTTAGATGGATCTAGGGGGGTCTAGGTGATGGTCTAGGTATAGTTCATGTTCTAGGTCATGTTCATGTTCATATAAGTAATCTTATAAGTAATCCATTGGAAGAATAATAAAAACTTAAAATTCACCTTATAGGCAAGTCTACATTTCTCTGTTACACATATCCTTTAGTTGTTGTGAGACATGCCTCACCTTTGGATGGACACAGAGAGAGGGAGGTAGAACTAGGGGAAAAGCGAATGAGTAAGTGAGGGAG
>JZKD02S1771177.1:1055121-1082965 GCA_000966675.3 Picea glauca
GGTAACAATGCTTTTCGTTTAGATTTGCCTCCATATATGCAGATGTATGCAGTTGTTAATGTTGAGAATTTGAAGTTGTATGAGCCTCTGTTGATTGATGATCAAGGAGAGCATGGTCAGATTCCTTCCATAGATGAGTTTTCTCCATAGTATCTAACAAAACTGTAGGAAGACACCATACTTGACAGGAGAATGCGAACTTTGAAGCAAGGAAATGTGGAGTATTTGCGAGTTGGTCTTAAAGGGACGAATCCAAGAAAATCCAAGTGGATTGAGGTTGGAAGGGTGAGGTAACTATACCCTCATCTTCACATAGACTGAGATAGTCTTTTGGAGGTCCAAAAGCTTCCCAATGGGGAGGTGTGATCAGGGGATCAAATTTTGCTCAATTTTCAAAGTGCTCAAAATGTGACGAAAATAGTGTCATTGCATCCGTCTCGTCTTCCTGATTTCGGTGGTATATTTACTTTATCAAACAGAGTCCATATGGAGAAGATATTGCGATTTGTTCGCCAAGCCAAACAGGCAAAAATTTTTGGTGCTGACTGTACATGTCCGTACAGTCTGTATGGTGACGTTGCATGGATGTACCATTAGATGACGTGATAGGTGGTGATGTGGCATGCATTCATTGGTTGATGATTGGCAAATTAGATGTTGACACGTGTCCGTTATGGGTGAATAGTATGAGGACACATGGCCCAACCCGAGGGCACCATGTGTCACTCATTCTTTGGTCATTGTTTTCATATGTAAAAATTGTATTGGGAGTCAATGGGGTTTGACCCTCGGACCTCCCATAGAAAAAACTTTACAAAGTCTCCGCTAACCATTATGCCGCCCATTACTCCTTGTTATATATGTTTATGCATATACATTTAAACTCGTGCAATGTAATAAATGGAAAGTGGGGAAGGCTGGGGCTTAGCCCCGACCCATGGTTCCAAACTATAACATATCACCATATGTTATAAACATATGCACAGGGTTTCAAAATGGCATGAATTGTAATATGTAACTTGTGGTATATATGTGCGCGTGGTTATAATATGTGGGCGCGGGGTTGTATGGCCCGTGGTTTTTTTACCTACACCATATGCTCGAGCTCTGGAGAGGAAGTTCCAACGGTTATAACTGTTAACCCCTTTATGCCTTGCGCGTGGTCCTATGCACCACATGCCCAGGGGCCGAGGTGGTTAGGGGCTAGAGGTGCCTTAACCATCCTACGGTTTGCACCGTTGGTGCGGTTGCACCCGGTGCTAGGTTTTTGCGCTTAAAAGAGCATGTGAGCCAGGTTTGTTCAAGGGGACTGGGAATTGTAGAACCAGAGACAACAAGATTGAAGAGGGAGACTTCCAGGAGGCCTAACTTCTTCATTTTTCGACCGATTGAGGTGCCGAAAGATCCTAGACAGGGGTTTGGGACGCTGGGAAGCCATTGGAGCAGTCGGTTTGTCAGTTTGAGCATTGTAAGACATGTTTTTTGAGAATTTTTGAGCAATTAATAATAATGATCCATTGTAAGCTGGACCAGGAGATGTAGCCCATAAGAGGGGTGAACTCCTTGATCAATTGTTGTGCACATATGTTTATGTTCAATGTTTATGCTGTTATCTATGTGTGGTTTTCATGAGTAATGGTTAATTTATGTGTTGCAAATTGATCCTGTTGCTTTAAACACATAACATTTCACTTGCAATAATTATTCAAGTTTTTCAAGTCTTCTTCATTTTTAGATCAGCCACCTATTTATTTAAATCCTCAATGCTGCTCGAGGAATTTTGACCAAATACTTGATAGCCTTGAAATCTTGGATTATTGCTTGTATTCCTAGAAACTTTGCCACTAATTGGTATTTGATAAATTCCCCTGGAATCCTGTAGCTATTTGATCAACTTCACTGAACTTTTGTGATACTCTGCCACATGTGCATTTCTTTCAGGAAATACTAGATCTTATGCTCTCAATATCGAACCAATTTGATCATTGAAAACTAAATTTTTACATCAAATCTGATCATGCTAATCATCTGCCTGAAAGTCTCATATCTGCCTGATTTTCTTCCTTCAAACCTAGAATCGATATAATTCATTCTCATCAGGCATATGATGTAAATTTTTGCCAATATATTTCACATATGCAACCAGAGATTTATTTCGGACAAGAGTCTTCTAGGATTGAAACATGTCTCTGTTTGTAATAGATGAAGACCCATCTGGTAAATCAAATCCTTCTAGGTTGTGGTTGAAGCAATTATAAATGCATAATAGTCGAATTCCACCATGAAGCATCAATTAACATCCTCCTAGTCGCAGGCCTGGAGTGCTCGACCAACAAAGTATCTTACTCAACATCAGGATCTTCACTGAAATCAAAAAGGCAAGGCTGAATGGACCTGGAATTTGTAGATGGATACTTCAAAAACCATCTTCTAACTCCTTCAAAATCTATCACATCCACGCCTCTGAAGCTTTTGACAAACGCCCTGCGTTTCCACAGTTCCCAACAAATGACTTCATTTCACTATGCGTAAGTCCTCTGGAGGTTTTATAACACTCGGGATTCCAAATATTTTGGCACAATCAAATCTTTTGTTATGTACCTGGGAGGAAATTCTACTCTAACAATTCCATGGCTCTATGATATCCCTCCTTGTGGCACCTTGTGTTGAATGCTGAGCATTTTCCTCGACATTTGGCGTTCTTTTGTTGCTTAATCATCAACATCTTTCTCCACAATCATAAGAATTACTTTTTTATCATACATTTTATAGGCTTTATAAAGTCTTCAAAACAAACCCTGTTGCTGCAACATATGATAGGGCCAAACAAAACCAAGATTGAAAATTCCCTATGAACCCACTTGGCATTAACCTTCTTTCAATTCAAATATTAAAAACTATTGTTTCTTTTCGATACCTTTTCAATATTCAAGAATCCACTATCGATATTTGCACATGTTACCATACCATAGCTGGTACTTTCTATACTCTATGTGTTGTTGTGCATGCTTGGCATTTTGACTTTGGTTCTGTGTTGATTCTTGGGCTTAATGTTATGCTGACACATCTATGAGGCTCTCCTTCTTGTGGCATTTGATGAGTTCTCTTAGCACTTGTCTTATGTGCTAATTTTAATATGTAATATGATGGTAGGTAGCACATAACTAAAGCTTGCAGCGTTGGAGTTGGAGTTTGCCCTTCGAGCCCACAATATGCTACAATCCAACATCTACTCTTTGTATTTAAAAACCTCCTAGAAATGAGACATAAATCGATACTTGTCCAATGCTTCCCTTGTGTTTAGAGAGGGCTCCAAAACAATAGAAAAAAATCTCTCTATAGCTGAAGGAGTTGAAGGTTGTACCATGGATGTAGGCTCCTATGTTGTGTTTGATGACAGGTGCTGGAGATTGGCTCCCGACCAAGAACTTTAAAATAATCGCAAAGTCTCAATCAAGGCATCATAGCATTGTTTCAAAGGTGAATGGAATAAGGATTTCCACCTGTCTTATACCTCCTTCCAAAGAGGAAAGTTAGAAGCTCAGTACTACTTCTAGCATATACGATACTGGTGCTCAGGAACGACACTTCTCATTTCTACGGGAATAACCCCATTCCTACAACAAGGATAAAATTGAAAATGTTAGTATCTGGATACTAACATTGGCTCCTTCTGGGGAATGATGTTCTCCCTACGAGGTATCAAGAACAAGAAGACCAATGTGCCTTTTCTTCTGTGCATCCGTGCAACGCAACCTGCAAAATTTTGTCTCTGCGAGTGTTCACGTTCTTTTGTGTTGGCCTAGTCGATTGGGTTATGGGGTTCATTAATAGAAAATCAGGCCCAAACTTCTACAACTTATTAAAACTCTAACAAAATTTTGAAACCAAACTTTCTGCTGCAAACTAATTACACTATGCAGATTGCAAAAACAAATCCTTCAAAAGAAAGCTTATTCCCTGCCCTACTTCTAACCAATAATATCGTCACTTGATCAAGTGAAATCATGCTTCCAATGAAGCCATGATAACATCAAACCATTTACCAAAGCTCTTTCAATGTAGATATAAATCATAGAGGAATTCATAATTTGCAGCATGTACTTGCAATCATCATCTTCTTTAATTTTGAAAATAACAAGACTGAAATCTTATGAGAAGTATGATTCCATATAAATGGCTACCAGATCATAGAAGAAATAAATAGATGAACAATCAAATAGGTTTACCTCTCCTTGTAGCTCAAACTTTGCTTCCCCTTTAGATAGATGGCTGCCATAAACTGGTTCTGACTGTACATGACAAATGGGCAGAATGTTTTCATAAACCTGTTGATCAAATCTAACACTGCAATATGTTGCCTCATATATTTGTTCTTGATGAGAAGCCTCTTGATTTTCCTCCTTAATCACATGTAACAAAATATCATAGGAATCCACTTGAAGGATTTGAGGAAATATCTCTTCTTCAACTATTTTTTCATTCATATCTAAGACAACAGGTGCATCATAAACAAAATCTAATACATCCACAACTATGCAGTCATATTTCCTATTATCAATTAGATATGGAAAATCTTACTCAACAACATGGTTTTCATTCTTGCAATCAGAAGAAACATTTGCTCTCTGCTAAATATTCTTATCAAATTCATCACAACAATTTTCAAAAAGACATTCAGTTGAAAAATATTGTTTACAAAATATATTAAAAGCCATATGAAAACTTTCCATTGAGTTAATACTTGAAGTTGGAAGAGATCTACACTAGTCAATGGCTCCTCCCTTCAACGAGTATCTGAAAATATTGATCTTAACATCCTCATGCACGATCTGACATTTATGAATAAACTCATGAAAATCCAGTAGATGCTCAGTCGAAACCTCCTAATCTTCATTTTTAAATGTAGGAAGAGTACCTTCCCATTCAACGCTGCTAAGAATTACGTTTGGAAAACCAATGACATCTGAAAAATCACAAAAATCAAACTTTTGAGCCAAAATGGATTTCATTCTTGGATTCAGTGGAGTCGCCTTACCCTCTCCCCCCTCCCCCCCCCTCCCCTCTGAATAGGCATATTACCCTCCCTATTTCTATAAAATGTCTGTCATAAAGTCTAATAACAATAAAATCTAATATAAACAAACTCTTCAACTAAAGTTGGTTGCAAAATTCCCAAATAGCTGAGGTTGCAGACGGATTTTCCATTTGTCTGATGATTTTATGGCTTGAGAATCTTCGTGTCAAAAATGTGGAATTATTGCAGATCCATGATATTCCACAAACTCTGCCACCTATTTATTTAAATCCTCAATATTTCTCGAAGAATTTTGACCAAATACTTGATAGCCTTGAAATCTGGGATTGTTGCTTGTATTCCTAGAAACTTTTCCACTAATTGGAATTTGATAAATTCCCCTGGAATAATGTAGCTATTTGATCAAATTCACTGAAATTTCATGATACTCTGCCACATGTGCATTTCTTTCTGGAAATACTAGATCTTCTGCTCTCAATCTCGAACCAATTTGATCACTGAAAACTCTATTTGTACATCAAATCTGATCATGCTAATCAGTTGCCTGAAAGTCTCAGATCTGCCTAATTTTCTTCCTTCAAACCTGGAATCGATATACTTCATTCTCATCAGGCATATAATGTAAATTTTGGCTAATATATTTCACATATGCAACCAAATACTTATTTCAGACAAGAGTCTTCTAGAATTGAAACTTGTCTCTGTTTGTAATAGATGAAGACCCATCGGGTAAATCAACTCCTTCCCTGTTGTGGTTGAAGCAATTATAAATGAAGAATAGTCAAATTCCAACATGAAGCATCACTTGACATCCTCCTGGTCGCAGGATTGGAGTGCTCGACCAACAAAGTATCTTACTCAACATTAGGGTCTTCACTAATATCAACAAGGCATGGCTGGATGGACCTGGAATTTGTAGATGGATACTTTAAAAACCATCTTCCAACTCCTTCAAAATATATCACATCCACACCTCTGAAGATTTTGACAAATGCCCTGCGTTTCCATAGTTCCCAACAAATGACTTCATTTCACTATGCATAAGTCCTATGGAGGTTTTATAACACTCAAGATTCCAAATATTTTGGCACAATCGAAGATTTTGTTATGTAGCTGGGAGGAATTTGCACGCTAATAATTCCATGGCTCTATGATATCCCTCCTTATGGCATCTTGTATTGAGTGTTGAGCATTTTCCTCGACATATGGCGTTCTTTTGTTTCTTAATCATCAACGCCTTGCTCCATAATCATAAGAATTACTTTTTGATCATACATTTTATAGGTTTTATAAAGACTTCAAAACAAACCCTGTTGCTGTAACAAATGATAGGGCCAAACAAAACCAAGATTGAAAATGCCCTGTGAACCCACTTGGCATTAACCTTCTTTCAATTCCAATATTAAAAACTAATGTTTCTTTTCGACACCTTTTTGATCGTCAAGAATCCACCATCGATATTTTCACATGTTACCATACCATAGCTGGTACTTTCTATACTCTATGCATTGTTGTGCATGCTTAGCAATTCGACTTTGGTTCTATATTGATTCTTGGGCTTAGTGTTATGCTGACACATCTATGAGGCTCTCCTTCTCATGGAATTTGATGAGTTCTCTTAGCACTTGGCTTATGTGCTAATTTTAATATTTAATATGATGGTAGGTAGCATGTAACTGAAGCTTGCAGTGTTGGAGCTATAGTTTGTCCTTTGGGCTCACAATATGCCATAATCCAACAACTACTCTTTGTATTTAAAAACCTCCTAGAAATGAGACATAACTCAATACTTGTCCAATTCTTCCCTTGTGTTTAGAGAGGGCTCCAAAACACTAGACACAAATATCTCTTTAGTTTAAGGAGTTGAAGGTTGTACCATGGATGTAGGCTCCTGTGTTGTCTTTGATGACAAGTGCTAGAGATTGGCTCCCGGCCAAGAAATTTAAAATAATTGTGAAGTCTCGATCAATGCATCATAGAATTGTTTCAAAGGTGAATGGAATAAGGATTTCCACCCTTCTTATACCTCCTTCAAATGAGGGAAGTTAGAAGCTCAATACTACTTTTGGCATATACGACACCAGTGCTCAGGAATGACACTTCTCTATGCTATGAGAATAACCCCATTCCCGCAACAAGGATAAAATTGAAAATGTTAGTATCTGGATACTAACAGGCTCCAAATATTGTAACCTTTGAGACAATATTTATACCCAATAAAGATACAGTTTTCATCCTTCTTATCTAGCTTACCCATATTTTCCTTTGGAACATGACCATAGGCCTCACAACCAAATACTTTGATATGTGTTAGAGAAGGTTTCTTACCAGTCCATACCTCTTGTGGAGACTTTTCATCCAGTGCTAATGAGGGTGATATATTGACCAGGTAATATGCACTACCCACTGTATCTACCCATAATTCTTTCCCAAACCTGACACTGCTGAGCATGCACCTTGTTTTTCCATCAACGTCATGTTCATGCTTTCTACAAATCCATTCTATTGAGGTGTATATGGAGTATTCTTATAACTTTCTATACTGAACTTCTTACATAATTCTTCAAATTTATTCCCAAAGAACTCTCCTCCATTATATTTCCTCAACACCTTAGTTCGTTTCTCTATTTGATTCTCAACAAGAGCCTTAAACTCTTTAAACCTATCAAAGACTTTAGATTTCTTCCTGAGGAAATATATCCCATTATTTCTCTAGAATTCATCTATAAATGATACATAGTACACATATTTTCCAAATGATGGAACCGACACAGGTCCAAACACATCACTGTGAACTGTAAAATTCCTTCTACCCTCATTGCACCAGAAGGGAATCTTACCCGATTTTGCTTCCGATATACACAATGTTAAGAGAAATCCAAATCCAGAGAGTAGATAGACAAACCTTCAACAATACCTTTACTGTGTAGTAGTCGAAGACCCTTCTCTCCGATGTGCCCCAGTCTTTGATGCGAGATAATAAGATTTTCTCCAGATATTGTAGAAGTTCTTTCTTCTTCAACTCCAGTATTAGGAACAATGTAACTATTACACCCATCACTAATAGTGATTCCTTGCATAATATACAGAGTTACAAACCTAAGTCCCTTCAACAAAAACATTTCTCCTTGAACCATCCTGCAAGTTTCATTTTAAAATATTGTTTTTACCCGTACATCGTCCATTTTGATTCCATATATCAAATTTTTGGCTAATCCTTGGATGTGAAGAATACAAGGTAGTGTCATAATACTTCCATCTCTGAGCCTCAACTTGAATTTTCCTTGACCTATGATTCTGGTTGTCGAGTCATCACCTAGGAAAAAATTAACTCCATCATAGCTTTCATATTCACAGAACCACTCCCTGTGGGGATTCATATGAAAGGATGCACCTAATTCAAACAACTATGCCTCATTATCTTCATGTGTTCTTGAATAAGTCAATTACAAATCCCCTCCATCTTCCTTGGAGGTCTTTTTTTCTGTAGAAGGATCTTCTTCAAATCCCTTCTTTTTCTCAATTTTGGAACTACACTACTTCTTGTAGTGCCCTTATTTTCCATATCTCTAGCATACCTTTAAATAATTTTCGAGATATTTAGATCTTCCCTTAGAATTAGATCTCCCACTTGAGGACTTAGATCTATTTCTTTCCTGGGAGCGTCCTCTCACAAATAATGTGTATGTGCTCTGCCCTTCCATATTCTTTCGTCTCATCTCCTTTGACAACAAGGATGAGACCACTTCATTAAAATTCAAGGCATTGTATCACTACCTATGACAACAACCATACTATCCCACAAGTCTATTATAGAGCACAATAAACTGATACATTTATCTTCATCTGAAATTTTAATCTCAACCGGTACTAAATAACTTACCATAGTATTGAAGGCATTCAAATGCTCTGCCACCGAGTCTCCATCTCTCATCATCAGGTGATACAAATTCTTTATCCGGAATAGTTTATTTACTAGGGACCTATAGTGATACAACTTCACCAACTTATCCCATAAATATTTGGTTGTAGCTTCCTCTGACACATTTAGTAATATTAAATCAGAGAGACATAGTCGGATTGTGCTCTTTAGCTTCTGATCAAACTTTTCCAATCATTTTATGAAGTTCCTGTAGGTGCAGTACTCAGATCCACCATGATCCACTGATCTATGTCCACCAACAAATATTCCATCTTGAGCTTCCACAAATCAAAACTTTTCCCATTAAACTTCTCGATATCGATTTTCAAATTTCTTGTCATTTATTTTCACCTAAAAAATCAATACCATAGATCTCCGACTGTAAAAAGGCTTATGACAGTCCCAAGCCAAACCATTAACCACAAAGGAATCACACTGAAGCCAACAAATCTCTAATACCAAATGTAGATTTTAACCTTGTAGAATATTTTACTGAAAATAGATTTTCAATAAAAGAACATAAAAGATACAATGGAAAATACACACATTACACAAATATTCTTCCATTGGAAACCAAAACTGGGAAAACCAACATATTCTTTATTCATTCATAGTGATACATTTTTTACAATACAATATACATATAGGAGCCAAAGGCATCCAAAACCATAACCCAATAACTGGATTAGTCAACAATCATAATTCCTTAATTGGAAATAGAAAACCATTGGTAAAAACCATGTAACGAGAAAACACCCAATAATGGACACAATAATTGAGGTGACACAAAAAATGGGAAAAAATGCTACATGTTTCTCGATGTAAAAAACATTATCAGGGGAACTTCCCTTAAATCCCCATGCAAGGGGGATATCACCCTCCTACAACCCTCGAAGGGGGGCCTAACATATCCTCCTCAAACACCCCTTGCACACCCGATGCAACATAACAAACACTATGTCTAGTCGTGCAAAGAATATAACACATACCCACCATTCTCCCACTTTTTGTTTTCTTTTCCTACATGGGGTTACAGGGTTACATAGTCAACAATCCAGGGAAATAATTCCCATGGATCCCTTACATGAAGAGAAATTCTCAGTGCATACACATTTTTTTAATCCACCTGCAAAATTCTTCAAAGTTTCCAACTTCATCAACAACACTTTTTTTTTCTTCAATCATATATCTCACAAAGTGATATTGAATATCAATATGATTTGTCTTTGAATGATAAGTTGGGTTCTTTGCCATAAAAATTGCACTTTGACTGTCACAATCTATCGTTATAGCTTGTTGTACCAACCCGATACATGAACAAAATATTTGTAACCATACTGCTTCCTTACTTGCATGAATGGCTACCATGTATTCAAGTTATGTAGTTCAAAGTGCCACTACAGCCTGCATTTTTCTCATCTAACTGATTTCTCCTCCAAACAGGTTAAACACATACCCACTTGTAGATCTCCTACGTTCCATATCTCCATCCTAGTCTGCATCCACAAAGCCATGTATTTCCAACACTCTGTCCAATACTGGTCTTCCTTGGTAGCACAATCCATAGCTAACAGTTCTATGAAAATACCTAAAAATCCTTTTTATTATTGTCCAATATTCTTTCTCTCATTTTGACATTTACCTTCTCAAAACTCTCATTGCATATGAAATGTTGAGTCTAATACAGACCATTGCATACATCAAACTTCCAATTTCACTCGCACATGGAACACGAGACATGTCCTCCTCCTCTTCTTTTGTCCTGGGACACTGATCTACATATAACTATACACCAATGTAAATAGGGACCTTGACCGGTTTACACTCCTACATATTAAACCTCTGCAATATTGTCTCAACATATTTTCTTTGATTTGACTAGAGTTTCCTCCTTTTCCGATCTCTTTTAAGTTCCATTCCCAAAATGAAATTTGAAGAACTGAGATCCTTCATGTCAAATTTAGATGACAACTGAGTTTTCACATCATGGATAATCTCTTTGTTGTTTCCTATCAACAACATGTCATCCACATATAATACCAAATAAATTAAATGATCACCAATTAATTTAAAATACACACAATGAACCTCTTTGCTTCTTGTGAAGCCAAGTGCTAACATATAAGTATCGATTTTTTGATACCACATCCTTGGTGATTGTTTTAAACCATACAAGGACTTTTTCATCTTGCATACCAGCTTCTTCTTTCCCTTCACAACAAAGCTTCTAGCTTCTTCATATAGATTTCTTATTCTATATCCCTATGTAGGAATGATGTCTTCACGTCCATATGTTCTATTTCAAAATCAAATGTAGAAACAATAGATAACAAAAATCTTATGGAATTTAACTTGGAAATAGGAGAGACAATATCATGAAAATCAATTCCCTCAACCTGGGAATAACCCTTTTCTACTAACTAAGCTTTTTATTTCTCCATTTTTCCTTCTTCATTCAACTTCCTTTTAAATACCCATTGTTTTCAATGAGGTTTATTCCAGTCGAAAAATCCACTAGATCCAAGGATTCCATTTCTTCATCCATGGCCTTTTTCCAGAGTTTTTCATCCTCTGAATCCACTGCCTCCCTGACAGTTCTAGGATCATCATCAGTAATAGACAAAGAAAAATTCAAATGGGAATCATATGGAGTATACCTTTCTAGTAACCTTATTTCTCGAATCGATATAATCAATATTGGAGTATGAGGATCCTCTTATTCTAATTATTGTTATTCTGTAGAATCTGATTCATCATCCTTTAAATCAACGCTCTATTTTCTTTGGTTCTTCCTAACTTGGTAGGGATTTATGTTTAACAAAATCCATTATTTCTGTAAATACCACATCTTGGATATACACAAGCTTCTTACTTTCTGGGTTCCAAAGATTATAAACTTTGAGACCATCTTTATACCCAATAAATACACCCTTTTAAGACTTCTTATCTAGCTTACTCTTGTTTTCCTTTGGAACATGAACATAGGCCTCACAACCAAATACCTTAATATTTGTGAGATAAGGTTTCTTACCATTCCATACCTCTTTTGGAGTCTTTTCATCGAGCATTGATGAGGGTAATTTGTTGACTAGGTAACATGTAGTACCCACTACCTCTGCCCATAACTCTTTCCCTAGCCTAGCACCATTGATCATGCACCTTGATTTTTCCATCAATGCCATGTTCGTCCTTTCTACAAATCCATTCTGATGAGGTTTATATGAAGTATTATTCTTCCTTGATATACCACATTTCTTAAAAAATTCTTCAAATTCATTCCTGCATAAATCTACGTCATTATTTTTCCTCGACACCTTAATTCTTTTCTATGTTTGATTCTTAACAAGTGATCTGGATCTTGGGGGATGATATTTGGATGGATTGGATGCCAAGAGAGGAGGAGGAGCTTAGATCTTCCAATGTTCCATGAAAACAAGAATGGACAAAAACATGTAAATGAATTACTCAGGAAGTGAGGCTCAAAGAGGAGCCTCACCTCTAAAACTAATTGCCAGTAAATCACTGAGAGATAATTAATATCACAATGAACAATAAAAAGAACATGAGAGAAGCCAAAATGAGTAACTTGATATTATGATAAGGTTTCCTAGGCCTTTATATAGCATTACAAAATGGTCCATTGGACAAAGTCAAAAAGAGCTCATTAAATGAGTCTCTATTATTAGTATAGTAGATCTAAATACCCAACTAACTAAGCAGTGGAAAACAATGCCTGATACAATAATGGAAAAATCTCATTAAATGAGTCTCTATTATTATAATAATAGATCTGACTACCCATCTAACTAAATAGTGGAAAATAAAGCCCAATACAATAATGGAGAGGTGGGACTCTCTTTGACCCATATGGGCAACCTATTAGCCCAATTAATTAATGAGGAGGTGAGAATCTCCTTGATCTATATGGAAAATATATTGGCTTTATAGATTTATGACTTTTACATCCAATTTTAGACGATATACACCCTAAAATTCAGATCATTCCTCCCCCCTTAGAAAATGATGGTCTCCATCATTTCACCCATGCTAAAAAGAGAAATCTCGTTATCGTACCATTATGATTACAATGTTAAAATACCCAATGAAGAGAATAGTTTTTTTTCATTTACCCATAACCTAGTTGGCAATGACATTGTACATGGGTAGAAAAATAAAGAAATTTTAATAAAATCCCAAAATTATAAAAATAATGTGGAAAAATCGTTACTTTGGGGGTTGTGAACATCCTTCTACGATTATATTCATAACTTTTGCTACATGTGATTAAATACAATTCCTTCGAAGACCCATTTGAGCTACTGAAGAGATGTTTCCATAAGTATATGGATCTTGTTCTGAGGTGGCCTATGGGGTGAGAAAAATCAGACTGAAGACACTAGTTACAAACATGTGTTGCTTCAAAAAAAGATTTATCATAAACCAAACGACGAAATGAAATTCTGTGAAATACCCATTCAAGATATTGAATAGATATTTCTAGCCATATGTGGAACTCATTCATTATTTTTCTGAGCAGGGATAAAAATGCCTTTGAATATGGTAGTATGTGCAACCTCCTTGGGTCAAATACATGATGAGATTCAATCGATGATATCTCTCAAAATAGGAAGCCAAATGAGATTCCGAGAAATACCCATTTGAGATATTCAATATATATTTCCAGCCATATGTGTAAATCCTTTTGTAGTTTCTTGAATAGGTATAAAAATACCATTGACGATGGTGATACGTGCGGTCTCCTTGGGTCAAATACATGTTGAGATTCAATCGATCATATATCTCAAACCAAGAAGCCAAATGAGATTCTATGAAATACCCATTTGAGATAGTGAAGAGATATTTATAATGAAATGTGGTAGAGTCTCTGAAATGTTGTATAGAGGTTGAATAAAATATTTGAAGTTGGCTGAGTGTAGAGGGCCACGAAAAGTTGAAAAAAGTAGTTGTGCTTTAATTGACAAAAGTAAAATATTGCTCCTCCAATTACTTAAATTTTTTAAATTTAACAAACAACCCATAGACAACCTGAAATTTTAATAAAAATTAATAATAAGCATACTTTTTACAATTTCAAATATAACCTTTTGATGGGTATACATACATTATTAATAATAAAAATTTATAACCGTTAAGCCACATTTTTATTTCAAAGTGTTAAAAATGACAAAAGTATGTCATTTACTTTTGTGCTTCACTTAACAAAAGTAAACAAGGTACATGGATCAATAATTAAAATTCTAAATAAAATATTGTTCCTCCAATTATTTAAGTTTTTAAAATTTAACAAACAACCAATAGATAACTTGAAATTTTAATAAAAGGTAATAATAAGCATACTTTGTAAAATTTAAATATAACCTTTTTATGGGTATACATACATTAATAATAATAATAAAATCATAACCATTAAGCCACATTTTCATTTCAAAGTGTTAAAAATGTCAATATAAGACTTTAGACACAATCACAAAATCAGGTTTTTTTTGAACACCTATATAAGAGACAACCTTTATAAGAGAGCATGTAATCTATGTATCAATATGTTGCATGAGCACTACATCTTGTATTCATATTTTGAGCATACCACAATCATTCTTAGCCATATGAGTCATGTTCATTCTACATTTCAGTAGAAAACAACAAATTGTAGTCTTGAGGTCATTTTTGAATGATGATAATTCAATCAAAATACTATCCAAGTAATGAAGAGACCCTACTTGTGACATATGCATCTAGAAACATGACAATGTAGCATCACTACATCCATTTCTTATTATTTAGATTAAAAGGTTAATGATTTGGAGCTTCCCAAGATCCATATAAACATGAAACTAAAGGGAATTGCTCATCAAAACCACCAAGTATGTTATTTTATTGAAGATATTAATCTTCACACTATGTCTCAAACCATGCGAAAGTACATGAAAGACCAGGATGTTAGAGCATAATGCCTAATCCATAAGTTTAATGTTAATAATAATTATCTTACCTTCTACCTAGCTTTCTCAGGAATTCCACTCAGCTTCAAAATTGTTGTTCCAAGCATTAATGGTACAAATAATATGTCTTCTTGATCTTGAGCTTGAGATGAAGAAGGGCGAGAGAGAGATATGGGTAATTCTCAAAATATTTACAAAGTATCATCACAGTGATGTCAACGTTGCTAGAAATCGAAGAAGAAATTGAAAAAGTGTGATAGATAAACATGAATGGACTCATGAAAGGAGGAATGCTAATTTCTCAAAACAAAGTAGTGACGATTCAATAATGCTAGACTCAATGAAAAAAAATCACAATTTTCGTTGTTCTAATCCCAATTTTAATCTTTATGATGTTCACAATCTTCATTTTGTGATGTTTACCATGTGGAAATTCATGAGAGAGTGGAGTGTTAAAACATAATCGATATTGTATATTTTTGACGATAATACAAATTATGTTACCTTCTACCTAGATTTCTTAAGAATTCCACCTAGCTTCAAAAGTGTTGTTCCAAGCATTAATTGCACAAAGAATATGTTTCCTGGGGTGGGAAAGGCATGTGGGGAATGATCTTGAGCTTCAGATGAGGGAGGAGGAGAGAGAGCTATGGGCGAATTTTCAAAATATTTGCAAAGTATCATCACATTGATGTTAATGTTGTTGCTAGAAACAAGAAGAAAAAAGTGAAAAAGTGTGATAGATAAATAGGTTTGGAATCAAGAAAAGCGGAATGATCAATTTGGAGAGAAGATATTACATGTTAATCAAGATCACACAAGTGAAATTTTGACTAAGATTATTATATTTTTAATCTAAAACATAATCATTTAATAACTTTGAGTGAAACGAAGAAAAACTATGGATTAAATGTTTATGATGAAGTTGACCAAAATTGTACAATATAGGTGCATTGTTGAGAGATTTGCAATTAATTCTTAGTTATGTGTTTTGTTCCCATTATTTATTGTATTAGTGGAGATGTCATGAAATACACACTAAGTAGGGATGATTTTTGGGGGCTAAATTTCGCTCATGGGCTAATTTTCGCTATTCTAAAAAATATTCGCTATTCTAAAAATAATTCACCCAAATCCTATAGGATAAAATTATTTTACCTTAAAAATAGCCAAAATTTTATACAAACTATACGAAATCCTTATAAATTTGAATATTTTAATAAAAATATCACCAAGCATTTTATAGTTGTCATATGAAGGATTAGTAAGATTCGCCTAGGTTTCTACATTTTAAAATCAAGTTTCATCCTTAAAGTCATATATGACACTAAGTGGTTGAGAAATCCCCCAATGTGTTGACATAATAATCATATTAAATACCAAAGTTATTACCATGTCATGAAATTTAACATGATAAGGAATAACATTATGAATGCAAAAAAATAATTGTGAATCAACATGTTCAATATTATCAGTGAGCCAAAATATGTGAACATGAAAAAAGATATATAACTTGATTTCCTTAGGTTTGCTCAATGTCTAATTTTATTGTTTTCTCTTCAAAATTAACATTCAACAACTCATTTGTAATTAATGGTATCAATAAGTTCCCATTGTCATTACAATTTACATCCAAAACCTATGACAAATTGTTTTTCGTTTTTTATAGAGGCAAGAGTGGAGGCAAAGATAAAAAAGAAAATGGCATTATAAAAAGTTCCAGGGATGAAAATAACAAAGCAAATTGCATTATGTTGATTGTATGATTAAAAAAAAAAGCTTATAACACATTAATTCAAGTGGGGATTTATAAAGCCAAATGTGTCAAAGATTATTTAGGAATCTCTCATTAGTTGACACATAAAAGAGTTAGTAGAATATTTATCTAGGTATGATCTATGGGAATAGATAAGAGAGAATTATCATATACATGAATTTAGTCTTTAGATACTAAAGATAAGTATTGTGTAACTAACCAATGCTTATTGATCAAGAAAAGATTGGAAGTAAGGACATTGATGGGTTATTGAAAATCTTAACTACACTTCTTTTTATATTTATTATCCTCCATAGATAATAAGTAATTTAAATAATGTGTTCATCATAGATGAAAAGTAATTTAAAACATTTACATTTTTTAAACACTGATTGGCCTTCTAGAACACGTTTGAACCCTTGTAAGTGCTAGAAAGGGACCCATTTTGATAACTAGACAATGGAGGGGACCAATGCCACACCCACTTAACATGTTGAAATTATGAGATGAACACAGGCGATCGATGATCTCAGAGTTATCGTCTACCATTCTTGCCTTCGTGTTCTTTGCCTCCAGACGCTACGCTTTTGTGCTCTTTCTCCTGGCCTCTTTTAATGGGGTAAAATGAAATCTCTTTTGTTGTGTTGTTGAGCAATGTTTTTTAGACAATGTTACAAAGCAGGACATATGCATTCTGAATCCAACTTGGTACGCCTAAAGGTGTACAACTATTGGCAATGGGCACAATTAATCACCTTTTAATCTAAAATTCTAATCCGATGGATAATAATTGAAGATGTTGGCATATTCTTAGTCGTCCTGCCAAATCAATGAATATGATTTACTCTTCATAACTTCCTTGTATTTATGAATGCATCCGTTAATCTGTTTACTTTTTAACATTTACCTAATCATATTAAAAAATTATTGTAACACTATATGATTGCCACATTTAAATGATTAACCTTTGAGATTACCAAGCTTGGATTTACTCAACTGTCCGAGGATTTCCTCACATGTCCAAGCATTTCATATTGAATGACCAACCCACCTAAAATTGATGTTTCATTTTCTGGTTGTCCAACGTTTCATATTGGATCGCCGCGAGCGTTTCATTTTCTGGTTGTCCTGCATTACATATTGGATCACAGCTTATACTGCTCAAGTGAAGAAAGGTGAAGAGTTAGTGGAAGAACTTCTAAACAGCCTCGGATCATAGTTGTTGAGTTAAGTGAGGAGGATCGCTCACGATTCCTCATGATTTTGGTGAACAATTTGAGAGCCCCTCTCTTGGGTGCTTACTCAAAAATCGAGCAAGCGGACGTGGAGGGCACACCAAAAATCTACCCTTCGTCAATTCAAATGTGAGGGCACATGAGAAAATTTCAAAAGAAACACCTTTGCTGATCACTGGAAAAGAGTCCCTCGAAATTGATTCGGTTGCACTGCGTGAAGCACAGAAGGAGATTTGAGAGTCTCCTAGCCAAGATGAGGAGGGCAAAGAGGTCTCTCATAATTATGTGAGAAAATGGAGCCTGTAGCAGAGTGGAGAAGACTATAACAGAGCAGAGGAGCCCATAGATTCCCGCGTGAAGAATAATTCGTGGAGGACTGTGCACGAGTTCAAAGAAGATGTAGACGATAGCTTGGAGGAGAAGCCGTAGTTGTTGATCATGAGGCAGATATGAAGAAAGAAATTACGTGGGTTTTTTTTATGCTCCCAAACCCTCATATAGGAGATCCATTGATTTCTGGCACATAGAAGAGTTTTCGGCTCTTTTATTTTGTAAATGAAATAGGTAAAAAAATAATATGGGTTTGTTTGTAAATGAAATAGGAAAAAAAAAATTAGAGTTTGTTTTGTAAATAAAATAGGCAAAAAAAGAATTAGGGTATCAGCCAGAGCCAAAATTATGTGGTTGTGCTAGTTTTATTAACATTTAAAAGAAACATGGTCGAATATCGAGCGACAAAATTCCTCCACTGGCGTACGATACTTTCGTCGGTTGTCGGATGGTGTTGATGTTAATGGGAGGAGTGGTGTTTGCAATGCAGAAGGACAATTGAAGGAGGAAAAAAGAGAAATTTTTCGCATGGACCATCCCGAAAAATTAGGAGAGCAACGAGTAGCACTGAACCATCACATGGCATTGTCTGCAAGCCACCTTGATCATTCGTTGATTTTTCTCTCTATTTATTGGGTTTCATCAAACTAATCATATATTAATTCCTCTGCCTCTTTGTCGCTGTGGAAGGAAAGCAAGAGAGACACAGAGAATGAACAATAATTTATAAGATCAGCCAAATCGTCAAAACAAAGAAGACAACTCGACGATGGCAATAATGTGGTCATATGCATGACCAATTTAGAGAAATTGTTTTTAATCATTTTTTTTGAAAATATAACTAATGGGTTTTAAGATTAATGTGGTTGGTTTAGTTGTTAAGATTGATGGAAAATTTTGATTTTAGTAAAAAACTGTTTTTTTTAAATATAACTAATTGTTCAATTAGGGTTTTAAGATTTATGTGGTTGGTTTAGTTTTTAAGATTGATGGAAAATTTTGAATAACTTTTCTTATATCCAATCATATATTTATGAGGACAAAATCATGGCTTATGGAAACTCGTGAGATTTAGTTTTTATTTTATCATTGTTGATTTTTTTCTTTAAACTATGACTTCATTAATTTTTTTATCCCATAAAATTTTAGGAACTTCTGAGATTTAGTTTTCATTTTATTATTATATATTTTCTTCTTAAGCTAAGTATAACATACACATATTTTTGAACTTCTAAATTGGATTTAATGACCTATTTATAATATCTTAATTATTTTTATCCTGTATTTGTTTATTGTGTCTCAATTTCTCCACAAATTTACATGTGATAGAGTTTTTAATGGTATTAATATTTGGAGAGTGGACTCTTCCTCTATTCTCGAATCGATATTTGGAGAGAGATTATTTTCTGTTTTTTCTTTCTGAGTTTTGAGTAGTAGATAAAGCATTGACTTCTTCTCATCCTCTTCTACTTGTACCACTATGGGAGAAGGCTTAACTTCTCTAAAACGGACATTCCTAATATGAAAAACCATTCTAGAAATCAGATCATAAATCTTGTACCCGTTCACACCAATGCCATAGTCAATGAACATACATTCCATAACCTTGTTATCCAACGTTGATTTCTTCTCCTAAGGCACATCAGCATCTGCCACACAACCAAAAACATGAAAATGATAAAGTGTGGGATTCTTATATGTCCTAACATAAATAGGGGTGTTATTCACAAGATATTTTGTGGGATACGTGTTAATCATGTAACATGCAATAGGTTCTTATTCTTCCCAAAAATTTCTTCTCTAACGTAGCTCCACTAAGCGTTCTCCTAGCTCCATACAACCCCACTTTGATAAGAAATATATGGAGTTTTCTTACCAGTTTAAAATACATTCTCCTTACAAAAATTATCAAGTACAATAAAACAAAAGTCACCATGATTATTAGTCCTCAACACCTTAATCTTATTACCACTATCATTTTTCAATACAATATTTAACTACTTAAACTAACTATAAACCTTAGATTTAGTTTTAAGAAAACATACCTCTATCCTTCTAGAATAATCATATATCAATGATACATAATACAAAGCCTTATAAATTGAAGGAATTTTAATGAGACCAAATACATAAAAGTGAATTAAGTCCAACTACCTGGAATAAAATTGAACACAATTTTGTTTTCCATATATTAAATTCTCAAAAAAATCAAATTCAAGAGAATGATCATTCAATCCATCGACAATATTTATCTTTTTCAAGGCCTATGGGTATTGGTTGTAGATCCTGATTATCTTCCTGATTCATATGTAGGTATGCCTAGCCCCCATCTATTGGGGGTTCACTATAAGGTTGTAGATCTTACGGTTAAATTTATGTTAGGGTTTTGGCCCAAAAAATTTAACCCTTTTTTTATGAGCGGATTATCTTGTGGATAGGTATGTGGGTAAATATTGTATTCTCATGTAGGAGACTATGAGCGAAAATAGGAAGTTACAACGACTATGTTGTAGGTTGTGTCTCTTCATTTGTTGAATCAAAAAAAGGAAGGATGTGGTAATTTCTCTGGTGGCCATGGCCCACACTAGGTGAAACACATATATCTATGTCTCTATTGTAATGTGTATCTTTTGTGTTTTATTTCCGCATTTTTTTAATTTTATTTTATTGCTCGAAAATCATGTTTTTTCTAACAATTGTTATCAGAGCGAAAGGTAATTCGCAAGAAAAGAGTGTTATTGGTTTGAGTGGCAACAATGGAAGAAGATGGAAAGTTTATGGTAGATAAATTTAAAGGAAAATACTACGAGTGTTGAAAGATATAGATGGAATATTATTTATATTAGAAGGATCTTTTCCTACAATTAGGAAGAAAAAAAAAGAATTCAATGAGTATAAAGGACAAATAATGGGAGGTTCTTGATAGAAAGGAACTAGCAATGATACGATTGTACCTGGAAGTATCAGTGGATTTCAATATATTGAAATAAAATAAAATGGAGGATTTTATGGAGGCATTGTCTAAACTATATGAAAAAACCTTTCCTTCCAACAAGGTATTTTTAATGAAGAGTTTATTTAATATGAATATCTCAAAAGGTGGGTATGTTTTCAACCATTTAAATAAATTCAATACAGTTACTAATCGACTAAGTTATTCATGTGTGAAATTTGAAGAAGAGTTTACGACAATCCTAATCTTGTGCTCATTACCAGAAAGATGGAATGACTTGGTCATGGCTATAAGTAACTCTCTCTATGGTTCAAATACTCTGAAATTTGATGATATTGTTGGTGTTATTCTTAGCGAGGAAATGAGATAGAAAAGCATTGGTGAGACATCATGTAATGAATTGAACATGGAGAACAAGGGAAGAAAAAATGAAAGAGGAAGGAGCTAAGGGAACCACAAGAATTCTAGGAATGACGGATCAAAATAAAAACTACGAAACATAGAATGTTGAAATTGTGGGAAGAAAGGACATCTGAAGAAATACTGCAAAGTTCTAAAGAAACAAAGAGACAGAAAACATGAGAAAAATAAAGAAGAAAATGTAACATGTGATGTCCTACAATATTCTTTGATTATTTCTTTAGATAATATTATTGAATCTTTTGTAGTAGATTCAGGGGCTTCATTTCATGCCACACCCCATAGAAAATATTTACAAGATTATGTTTAAGGTGATTTTGGACATGTTTATTTGGATGATGATGAACATGTCAAATTGTTGGAATGGGTAAGGTATAAATAAAGAAAAATAATGGAATCCAATGGTTACTGAAAGAGGTGAGACATATACCATATCTAAGAAGAAATCTAATTTCAACAGGGTAGTTGGGAAGTGAAGGTTGTATATCTGCATTTAAAGATAAGGTGTGGAAGTTCATTAAAGGATCACTGGTAATGGAAAAAGAAGAGAAGATAGGTACATTATCTTTATGTGATGGTAATGTTGGTCTTTCTATATCTTTAGATTCTACAAGAGTCGATACAACATTGTGGCATCATGGGATTGGATACATGAGTGAGAAGGGGATGCAGATACTTCATAAAATGAATTTGTTGCCAGATCTTAAACAAGTTGATCTAGATTTCTGTGAGAACTATGTTTATGGAAAACATAATAGAGTCATATTTATCATAGTTGGAAAATAATATAAGAGTGAAAGTTAGAGATTTTACATGTAGATGTATGGGTACTATATTAGGTATCATCTCTTGGTGTCTCTCATTATTATGTTACTTTTATTGATGATGCAACTAGAAAAACATGGGTTTCTTGCATTCGATTATAAACTGATGTTTTTGACACTTTTAAGAAATGGAAATATTTGGTTGAGAATGAGACAAGAAAAAGGTTGAAGTGTGTCATATTATACAATGGATGTGAATACTGCAGCAAGGAGTTTGATGATTACTGTTCATACCATGAGATTTGTATAGAGAAGAAATTTCCAAGATCACCATAAGTTAATAGTGTGTGGGAAATAATGAAGAAGACAATCATGGAATGTGTAATGAGAATGAGATTGCATGTTGGGTTTCCATTTAAGTTATGGGCATGATATTCCATGTTGTAGAAATTGTTGTTTACTTAATAAATAGAGGTCAATCAAGATCCTTGAATGGTGGCATTCTAGAGGAGGAATGGACAAGTAAAAAGGTAAACTACTCATTTTTTAAGACTTCCGGTTGTGAATCATTTGTCCATATTGATATGAAAATAGAGCAAAGATTGAGGAAAAATTGAGGAAGTGTAGTTTTATTGGATAAAATGTTAATGATTTTGGTTATCACTTATGGGATTATGAAAATAATTAAATGATTAGGAGTAGAGATGTGATATTAAATGAAAAGTTCATGTACACAGATAAATTGTAGGGAAAGAAATAGGAAAAAGAAAAAACAAAATACACGATGCTTGATGAAATCAATGAAAATGAAATTCCAAAGGTACCACGAAATCAAAATGTACAAGAACATGAGTAGAAGACACCTTAAACTCCTGCAAGTTTTGTTAGAATATATGCAAGGTTAAGTAGACCCTTGAATGATATTCTCCTTCATTGTATTATTTATTGTTGAATGACTCTCGTGAACCAAAAATTTATGAAGAGGCCAGGCAGGTAAACACTAAAAAGAAGTGGCAGAAGGCATGAAATAGAAAATGGACTCCTTCATAAATAACCATACTTGGGACTTGGTTTAGACACATGCAAAAAAAAAATGACATTGCAGAAAAAATGGGATTACAAGTAGAAGGAAGAAGTTGGGGTAAAAAATTAGTTGAAGGTTAGACTTGTTGTAAAGAAATTTGCACAAAAGAAAGGTATAGATTTTTATGAAATATTTTCACATGTTATTAAAATGAATTCAATTAGGACTATTTTAAGTCTTGTCACTATAGAAGATTTCATCTTGAATAGTTAGATGTAAATACATCTTTTCTCCATAGGGATTTGGAGGAAGAGATTTATATGTAGCAACGAAAATGGTATGAGGTCAAAGGGATTGAAAGTGTTTTATGAAAGTTGAAAAATATATTTTATGACTTAAAGAAAGCTCCAAGGAAGTGGTATTTGAAGTTTGAAAATTTTATGACAGAATAAGGTTATATTAGATGTCATTATGATCATTGTGTTTATTTGAAGAGGCTAGAAAATAGAAGTTATATTATCTTGTTATTGTATGTAGATGACATGCCTGTTGAAGGGTCTAACATGCAGGATACACATTCACTCAGAAAGAAATTAACTAATTCATTTGTGATGAAGTATTCAGGTGCTGCAAATAAATCCTTGGTATGAGAATAACAAGAGATAGGAAAAATCATAAATTGACATTACCTTAGGGTGAGTACATAGAGAATGTGTTGTAGAGGTTTAGAATGTAGAATGAAAAATTAATTAGTACACCTTTGGCTATCCATTTAAAATTAAGAAAGGAAATATCTCCACAGAAACAGGAGGAGATAGAATACATGTACATGGTCCCTTATTCATCAACAGTTAGAAGATTTATGTATGTGATGATGTTCACAAGACTAGATATTTAACATGCAGTGGGAGTTGTGAGAAGGTATATGGACAATCTAGGTAAAGAAAATTGGGAAGCAATAAAGTGACTTATTGGGTATTTGAGAGGTACTAATACTCATAAATTATGCTTTGGAGGTTCAAACACTATTATACAGGGATATGTTGATTCATAATAAAGATATCAAGAGGAGAAACACATGGTATGTTTTTACTATAGGTGAAACAACAGTAAGTTCAATTTCAAAACTCCAAGATGTTGTCGCACTTTCAACAACAAAAGAAGAGTATGTTGTTGCTATAGAGGCTAGTAAAGAGATGATTTTGTTATAAAGGTTTAAGGAGGAATTGGAAAATAAATAGGATAATAGTTGTTATGGACCTAACCTCCCTAACCCCTCACGCAGATAGAATAATAGGTTTTCCATGTAATAAGGGACAATATAAGTTAATAAGGACTATTTAATAAATGTGAACAAGTCAATGTAAAAAGAACTAATAGAAGCTTCTGCTTATAGAAATATCTTATTTTAGAATGTTCTTTATAAGATATAATTAGTATAAATAAAATAAGGAGGCATGATAAGAGTTTTCCTGAGAATTATCGTAATAGAGATTTGATATGTAGGTGGTTTCCCCCTCCAAGAGGCATGTGAAAATTGGTTTCTTTGAATAAAGGTATTATTTCTAATATTTTTGTCTCAATAATTTTTTTTTCCATTGATATTTGCTAGATACTGTCATTTTTGCATAATATATTAGATCTGGTACCTTAAAAGTGGTAATAGAGAACTTTTCTCAAAAAGAATTGTGGTTTTTTCTTCGAGGGTAGAGACATTTTTTGGCATCTTTAAACTATAATTATTTGTCATTCGATGTATAAATACGTGTTCGAGGAAGCATAAACGTAGGAAATATAAGAGGTTTTTTATCCCACATTGTTGGACACCCTTGTAACCCCTTTTAGTACCCCTTCGAGTGGTAGAGCATTAGAAAACACCTATATAAGGACTTTCCTAGGCATCCCTAAGACCATTATAGATGAAACAATCATCCTTTTGACTGCTATAGTGCCACTGAGAACAAGACTTATGAAGATACTTTCTAGTACCCGGGTAATTGGGTAGTATGGATAAGGGTACGATCCATCCTCCTATGTTGGTTCCTTGAGATATTGAGTCGAGTACTACTATTCAACCTTGAACCTATATGAGAGAGCTATAGCACAGGGAAAAACCTTGTATGTAGCAACCTTGAAAAACCCTAAGCCTTGGGACAGAGACAAAACAAAAAGGTAACAAACAAAATCTATTGTTGTGCAACTTTTCCTACTGCATTTGGGTTGCAAAATTACTACACATTTTTTCTTGCTAAGAATTTGGGCATTTTGACACTCCATTATTATTCATATCAAACTATAACTCCGCATGAGTAAAAAAAAGAGTATATTGGTCTCGCTGCCACCATTATTTGGGACCTTTTCAATTGGATGAACATTTATTCTCCCTGTTTTCCTGGTGTTGAGGGGTCATAATTCCCCTTGACTCAAAAGTGGGAGTTATACCCAAGAATAAGGCCCAATTAGACTCTTCAGCGTTTAATAGTAGTACAATTCTCCAGATCAATTATCCATCAAGTTCAATGGGATTTCACAATGATAGATATATATGTACCTTTCAAATATTTCCTCCTAATAAATAAATTCCCTTTTGGGTTACTTTATCCTATTTTTTATAACGTATTGAAAGACAAGTAATAATAAGGGAAAAATGATCTATATGGAAAAAGACTAGGCCTTGGGATAACCTTTGTTCCCATGTATGAAAACAACAATTATTTCAAGTTCAGATGAGAAACAATAACATAAATTTTCCATACCATTAGATATTATTTGAGAGAAAGTTTGGAAAAAGAGTATGTATGCAATATAATAGAGGCTAGAAAATAATTTTTTCAAACATTACCACACATCACATGTTAAGAATTTTCAATTTTCTTTCATGAGTTTGGAATAAATAATTGTAAAGCATTCTAAGATAACTAAAGAAATAATCATAATAGATCTTACTCCATACACTAAAAAATATCGAGTTGGAAATGGAAACAATCCACAAGGTCAATCACATTGCCACTTTAGATGAAGAAAAAAAATGCGTATGGTTCTACGTAGAACTTCTAAATTCAATAATGTTTGTCTGAGGAATATTTCTATTACAAAATAAATTCCTCCTTTTCTATCACGAAAACCATCACCCTTAATACATGGTCGATGTATTTAATTATAAAATTAAATTATCTATAAATATCCATTGTGTTGAATCTTATCAAGTAAACAAAATAAAATTAGACTTAATCCATGTTTCCTTCTCCTGTTGTCTCTAGTTTTCTTGATGTTCTACTACAATGTATTATTCATCTCCTATTATGACCACTCGAAAAAGAGTTATTCACATGTGTTGGCATAAGGAAACCTATGTTGGTCCACTAGTGCGTTAATGATCTCTTTCATATCCACCACATGTTTGGTGTATTTATCCAGCTTGGCACTTAGTCGCTAAAAAATTGGGAATGCTCTCATTGGGGGCTTCATGAACTTCTTTAGCTATCCTGGGAAAAGGGCCAGTGAAATTTATGCTTCATATGCCTGGTCTAGTTCAATGTGATTCCTCACTATGTCATGCAAGCCTATGAAGTCCTTAGTTTGGTCAAAATCTGGTAGATGGATACATCTCGTTCATTTATTTATTTTCTCCCAAATATTCACACATTCTTCCCATACTTCTTGTGTTTTTCGATGAGGTTCTTGTACCATTTATGTCCAGTGTTCCACTTCCCTGTGTATTCTGGTGATACTATAATCTGTGAGTACCCAAATAACATGTTATCTTGTGTTTCAACCTGTCTACACTTATCTTTTGTACTCAATTTGATCCAAACCCCTAGATCCATCTTTATAGGTGAGTTGTAGAGTAAGTATCCCCTCCCCACCACTCCACCTATTCTTCCCTTGAATGAAACCCAGCTATAATGACAAGTTTATAAACCAATCACTACATGAGTATCCCTATAAATATTTTCATATCTACAAGTAGGCCATGAGGGGATCAGGGAGAGGACGAGCCCTGCCGCCCCCCCACTCCCTTCCCCATGGCCTACCTATAAAAAAAATCATATCTACATGAGATCCATAGTGGGGATGGACGATGGTGATCAAGTATGGGAGGGCCCCTACTCCCTTTCTCCCTCTACCCATGGCCTACGTATAAGAACATGTTTGTACAAGTAGGACCCACTTGCAAACCCATCGATACACATGATCCATAGGGGAAGGGAGAAAGGGGGAATAGGGATGATTCTCTTCTCTAATCCCTACCCGCATGGTATGCTCTATAACAATGGGCCATTCTTTATTTTTTTTCATTTTAATAAATGTTTTTTCCTTAAAATTTCTATTTTTTAAAATTATATATTTCAAAGATTTTTTAACATCAATGTTTCTTAAATTATTTTTTTCTTCCTTCTTTTAAATGATGTGTTTTAAACCTTCATTTTCGATATATATAT
>JZKD02S1771177.1:1083016-1107919 GCA_000966675.3 Picea glauca
AAAACAATACGTGTTTAAAAAAAAAAAATTCTTTCTTTGTTTTAGAAAATATTTTCCCTTATTATTTTTTTTTAATGTAATTAATATTTTTTTAAATGGATTTTCATTTATGTATTTTAGTATTTTGTTTTAGATTTTATATATACACACGTATTTTTTTTAAATGGATATATATATGTGTGGGGCCATTGCTTGTTCGTTCATTTTTTTTTTCTTAATTTATGTCTTTTAATATATATTTATGTTTTTTTAGCAACTTCAATTTTAGGTTATATTTAAAAAAATATTGCAATTTGAAATTTGAAAAAAAAAGGTGCTACTTTTAAATATCACATTTTGATTCAAAGATTAATTCTAAGGTTTCAGTTTACAATGGTACCAGTTGTCAAGGCCACAATTTCAAACAAACTATAATTTTAATCATTGTTGGTTCTAAGTTCAATTTTAATTTTTTTGTTCGGAATGGTATTGGTTTTTAAAACCAAAATTTCAATCAAGTTGTAATTTTAACCCTTAAAAAATAAATGTGATTATGGGGGAACCACTTTTTGATATGAGGACCTCGATTTTAAGGTCTTTGTCAGTAACTTTACAAGGATTTAAAGCGACGGACGAAAAATGTTGTAATTCTAAATCTTGAAAAAGAATGTGATTATAAAAATGTGACTTTTTTATTTGAAGATTGAATTTAGTGGTTTTGACCCAAAACATGGTAGTGAGCAAAAAAAAAATGATAATGAATAAAAAGGGGTTAGGTGGCTTGTTGAAAATTGTAACTATGAAAAAGAAAGAATAACATTTCTATTTTAAGATTGTGTTAAACATAATATAAATCAAATTGTACAAGGATTATAATTTGGGAGATATATCTATGGTTATAAGAAATTCATCAAAATTTATCCAACATGTCCAACTTATCTCTTCATGAGGTTACCTAGTTTTTGTAATTTTGATGAGAAAATACTTAAAGTTTGGAAACAATAATATGCAAAACCACATTACTAGAATCATTTTCATAAAGTAGAGATAAAAAAAATGTTGGCACATGTGTCTTCATACAATTGTAATTGTTTGTTTAACACTTTCATGCATACATGTTTTTGGAAATAACGTAAAGTTAGCCACTAAAGGTGAATTTTAGAAGATCATTACACTTTTGGATTAATAAATGTAACAAAATTTAGGGAATAATTAATCAACAAAAAATAAAATAAACTCTAAATTAAGAATTTACAAACTTTCAACTTAATTTCCCATTAGTTAGGAGTTAAAGAATTTTGAGAAACTAAGCTAGATATATAAATTTAGCATTGGAGCTAGGATGCCAATTTCATCATTTTATTAAAAATTTAGCAACTAAGCACACAATGTCATCTAAAAAACATTTAAACTAGTATCACATTTTTACATTAAAATTTCCACCATTGTAAAAGGATGTATATCTTTATCACTAGGTTTTTTTAAATAAATTTTATTTTTATTTTTAATAAAATTTTAATAATTAAACTAATTTGAATATATTCTATATCATTAATCAGTCGTAAAGGAGAAGAAACCTTTAAAACTGTAAAACAAGCAAAATGGAAAAGGCAAATACAATGTTCAATAATTTACATGATAGGTTTGTATTTACAATGTTATGTCCTAGTCCTAAGCACTACCAACCAATATTTGTGGTGTCTCCTCCTACTAAGTTGGAACCTAGGTGATCATATAGAATGAATTCCTCACACTAATAAGATTTCAAAAATCAAATTGCTTTGCTTTCTTGTTAAATCCCATTGATGTATATTTGTATAATTATACTTTTAATAAAATAATTTATACAATGACTTGAGGTGAATTTGGTCTCAGCAGGAATCTAATACGATATAAAGTTAGTTTCCTAACCTGAATAGGCATGTTCGTTCATTTTGGTTAAGGTCTGTTAGAAATACATGTTTGTTCATGTTGGTTAAACTTTCATAGAAAAAAATATAAATAAACAAATAATTATGAATAATTAATGAGATGATAGAGAAACAAGGATAAGTTGCATAACAGCTAGTCAAATATTAATAACAAGAACTACATTTTATATTACTTAATTATTTTTTTTGGATGCTTCTTTATTATTTTAAAACTTTCCACCCATAAATTTATCGAAAATTGATGTTAAAGTTTTAATTTAACATTTTTTTATTTTTTTAAGAGATGATTAAAAATTAAAAAAAAATGAATTACAAATTCTAAATTATTAACTTGAAATTAATATCAAATGACAAAGTTAAAAACATCATTATCATAAAGAGTAATTAAAAAAAAATATATATATTATCTCAAACAATTTTCTATTAGTAGAAGATGCTTAAAATATTGTTTTTTAAATTATTAATGGATAAATAGTCATTATTATTTAATGAATGAACTTTACTTATTTCATTGGGAAAAAAGGAATTGATTTTTTATATATCATTTTAATTTTATTATATCTGGAACTATTTTAATACAATAAAAAAGTGTCACAATTTACAGTTTTAAACACGAAAACCTCTTTATGTGAATGTTAATTATTAATTTTGATTTTAAACAATTGTTTTTGCATGGAGAATGATGCTAATATCTAACAATGGACTAACATGTATGATATTTATGGTAATTTGAATTGCATACAAACAACTTCACACAAAAGAACATAATTATAGAAAGTCTGGAAAGAACATCAAGAACACAATTTACAAAGAGCAGTATTCAAGGTTCAAGTGGTCTGTGATCGTGAATATTCAGATAACCAACTAGGTAAAATAATTTTATGTAAAACATTATTTTATCGGTTTTATGTATTGCATATGTTAGAAAAAGGATAAGAGGCCCGTGAGATACCAGTTCTATGTATTATAGATGTTAGACAAAAGACAAAAGGGCATTAGAGAAACATGAGATATTATGTTCAAATCTTATCCTAACTTTTTTTTATACAAATAGAAAAAAGATTATTGAATGAAAATATTGAGAATCTTTTTCTAATTATTATTTTTTAACTTGCAACTAATTAGATGATGTTATAGACATAAGGTAGCATTAATTTTATCCATTAATTCTCACTACCTAAAAAATGTTTGTCTACTCGCAAAAAATTTAATTAAAAAGTAGATTATACATATATGTCATCTATTTCAGGTGAAAGGAAAGCTGCCTCAACTATACATTGCAATCTTCCAACAGATGAAATGGGCAATACCATCCTCCATTTAAAGTGAAACGAAAGCTGCCTCAGCTATACATGCATTCTTCCAACAGATAAAATGGACAGTAAACTATACACAAAGCCTAGTTTCTATGATCATTTTATCAAAACAAAAAGACAACAATTGTATTTTCAGCACAAGAGAGTACATCACAACATGTTCAAACAAGTGAAGGCAATGATTAGTAAGTACCCTCTCACATTATCTGCAATAATCAACAAAAACAACATTTCTTTGCTAAACAAAAACAACATTATTGTACTAAGGAATGACATAGTTAACTTGTACAATGTAGTAAAAAACAACATTAGTGTGGCAAGGAATGACATATTTAACTTGCAAAATGTAATCATTAATGTTGTTATTATGAATTTGAATTATTTTGTGTAAGTTCAACAAGCTTATAATGTAATAACAATCATAATGATATGCTCCAATTCAAGAGAGTAAAAATGTGTCTTCATAGTCTACATTGTGTATGCAGTATTCCAAAAAGAGCATGTAAATAATTTATTTAGTTAGTGCAAAATCCATTTTTTTTTATCTATATAATGCAAAATCATAAAAATAAACTAAACTGTGGAAAACCTAAGAATATTCTTTGATAGTATATATTGTGTATGCAGTATTCTGAAAAGAGCATATAAATAATTTAATTAGTTAATCCAAAATTCATTTTGTATTTATATAATGCAAAGTCATAAAAATCATAGTATAATTTGCTAAGAATAATAAAGTATACTTGAGGTTATAATGGTATATAAAATAAAAATATGTATTATGATATATTAATTTTCAAGTTTGTTTAAATATTTTTTTACTTAAAAAAAATCTATCATAATTTAGAATATCAATAATTAATAATAAGGATAGTCATTGTTGATTGCTATACATGAATGCATGTTCAGTTGTCATTTTTATTTAAAAAAAAAGAAAAAAGAAAAAAATGCATTCTGGATCCAACAGGTTTTATTCACATTTAAAATAAAACGTCTGGAATATATAACGATAAAATTATTCCTCCCCTTTGCGTACCGTAATGTCGTCGGATGTCGGATAGGGTCGATGTTAAGGAATGAGCTATTTTGGGAGTAATCGGAGTAATTCTTCTGATTTATTTTTTAGACATGTTTTTTGGCTGTCAGTTTTTAAATTTTTGATTAATCTAGAATTTTGATTAATTTTTTATATTTTTTAAATATCCGTATTGTTTTAAAATGAGATAAAATTTCAAGTTAAAGTTTTGAAATAGAAGAAATTTTGATCCATACAAAATACAAAATTCAGATTACTCCTTAAAATCTCACCGAATTCACTCATTTTTTTTCACTAAAAAACGAATCTATTTACTCCGGAATTAGCTTACTCATCGAGGTTAATGGAAACAGTTGTGACTGCAAACCCGAAGGACAATGGGAGAAAGAAAACAGCGAAATTAGTCGCATGGACCATCCCGTAAAATAAGGAGAGCCACCTGCAGCACTGAACCGTCACATGGCACTGTCTGCAAAACTGCAAGCTGCCTTGACCATCGGTTCATTTTTCTCTATATTTTTTGGTTTCATCAAACTCATCATCTATTAATTCATTTATCAAACTGTAAATATATTGTTCTAAAGTATTATAGGGATAATTTATATTTAGATTATTTTTCTTGAAAAATTAGAATTATTACCTGTAGAATAACAAATTGTTATATGCATCTTCTTAGTATTGATGTCTGAAATTTATATCCAAATGTATTGATTGAGAGAGTTGATATTATGAAGTTGAATTTGAGGATAAATTTTCTTTCTAATATAATAGACTATGCCTTCTATCCCTCTACTATATGATTTTTTTTTCCAAGTTGACCATAAGACACATCCTTCTATGTTAGGTACCTTTGACTCTTCATGCTACCATGTTTCAACTAAACAAATACTATTGATATCACTCGAGGAAAAACTTAACATAGGACCTTTGCACCAAACAAAGCCACAAAAGTTCCAAAAAGGATCCCTAGTGTTCCAAAATCCTATTTATTATTATACTTCTTATCTCTATCCCTAGAAATAGATTTTCAATTCTAATTATTGCCCATTTTCATTCCTTTCTGGCTTCTTTTACCTTTTGAATTTCCTTCCTTAATTCAACTTGATCTTTGGGAATGAGGTATTCATTTATAAATATTACTAACCCTTTTAAGCATGTATATTTAGTAAGTATGCTATAGCTATGATTATTACATGGTGGGTGCAAGGTATTGATGGTCTCTCATGATGTGTTAGTGGTAATGAAAAAATGGAAAAACAATACTATGTTAACTTGGAGGGATTATTCAAGGTACTTTTACAATGGATTTGAATATGGTGTAACAAGATGAAACATAGAAAATTGAATTATATTTCCTAATATATAACTTTTGTTCATAGAAATTGTGAATAAATAGGTCAAATTTGATTTTTGTTAACAGTGGTATCTTATTTTTCCAACAAAATATAAATTATATGTTTTCGTTCGTAAAGGTGTTGAGTGTCTTAACGACGAAATTTCGTTCCAAAAACTTGTATAATTGTAGAGAAACAGTTTTTGTTATGTTTTATATTTTTTGGAAATTTTTAATCTAATTTTTTTTTTTTTAAATTATCAAAGTCAACATATGCCTAAAATTACAACATCTTTTGTTCGTAAATGCGGAAAGGGTATTTACATGATCAATTTTTGTTTATATCGTAGGTATTGGTCTCCTCTAGATCCACATATAACTCGTTTTAGAAATGGTTAAGCTAAGAAAACGTTATAGAAGAAATAAGAGAGGTATCTATTCTAGGATTTTGATATATGTGAAGAAAAAAGTAGATTAAAAATAGTAAACAATAACAATTTGAAAAAAAAATATACATTTGAAATCTCCATAGATGACTCGATCTATGTCTATAATTTCATCAACAACTGAATTTTTTAACCTATGGAAAAGTAACGTCAAAGGTAAAGATATAGAGGGGTATTCGAAAAACTAAAGGTTTTTATGAATTTGTAGACTAAACAACTAGGTTTTTAATCTCGAACCTAAATCCAATCCAACCAAATCAGCATGCACATTTTCTATCCCTCCCAAAAAAATTGAATTCAAACAAACAGGCAAGCACTCTAGGAACGTGTGTGTGCTCATAAAAATCATTTCCTTTTTTCTCTATATTTATCCTCCCTCTCCTACATCTACCCACCCCTCTCTATATCACTCTCACTCTCCCTCTCTACCCCCCTGTCTGTCTCCCTCTCTCTCCCTCGCACTCCTAGACATGGAAATATTTATAGATCACAAGGCATGGAAAGACCTAGATCTAGACCTTACCTTGACATGCCTCACACTATCACACCCAATCCCTCTTTATCCCCCACTCTTCCTCTCTCTCTCTCTCTCTCTATCTCTCTCCACTCTCTTTGTCTCCCTCTCCCTCCCTCTCATACACTCAAACTCTCCTTTTCCAACTCCCCTCTCTTTCTTCATCTTCCCCCCTCTCACACTCACACATTTTCTATGTACCCCACTCCTCCCTATATCTCTCCCCATCCCTCTCATTATCTCTCCTATCTTTCCCTCCTACATATACCACCTCTTTCTCTCTCTCATTGTTAGTATCACTCTCACTATACACCCCTACCTCTCTCTCCTCTATTCTCCCTCCATTTCTCTATTTATATTTGTCTACTCCCCTTTCCCTTTATCTCCCCCTTCCTCTCACAATCATTCTCTCTCTCTCTCTCCACCCTTTCCTGCCTCCCTCTCTCACAATATCTCTCCACTCTCTCTCTCATAGATCTACCCCTCCCCACTATGTCTYYCCCCCTTCCTCTCACTCTATCTCTAACCTCTCTCTTTATCTCCCTCTCCCTCCCTCTCAYRCAYTCACACAMTCCTTKTCCAACCMCCCTCTCTTTCTTTCTCWTCCCCCSWTCTRAMACTCACACATTCTCTCTCTACCCCCCTCATCCCTCTATCTRTCCCCCTCCCTYGTATTATATMTCCTCTCTTYCTCTCCTACATCTACCACCTCTTTATCYCTMTMTTTATTGTTAGTCTCACTCTCACTATATCCCTCTCCCCCTATATCCTATATTCTCCCCCCACTTATCTCTTTATATCTCTCTATTCCCCCCCTTCCTCTCACACTTAGTATCACTCTCTCTCTCCTTGTTGTTAGTCTCACTCTCACTCTCTCTTTGATTCTCTCTCTCTCTCCCTCACTTACTGATTCTCTTTTCCCCTAGTTCTGCCTCCCTCTCTCTGTGTCCATCCAAAGGTGAGGCATGTCTCACAACAAATAAAGTATATGTGTAACAGAGAAATGTAGCCTCGCCTGTAAGGTGAACTTTAATTTTTTATTATTCTTCCAATGGATTAATTATAAGATTACTTATATGAACATCAACATGACCTAGACCATCACCTAGACCCCCCTAGATCCATCTAAGCCTACACATAACCTATACTCTACCCTTCACCCCATGCACATCCAAGCCCTAAGTTCATTATTCCTATACCTCTTGTTTTATAATGATATTTTATGGATATGTTTGTTCTCCTACGGTTTAATAATTATATCACATGATTTAACGATGATTATGGTATGTTGATTCGTATTTTTTATTTTAATATTAGAACAATCTTTTAGTTTATTCAATATTATTTATTTACAATCAATGTTTGAATCCCTCTCTATGTCTCACCTCTTTGACTCTCTCCCTCTCCCTCTCTCTCAATTTCCATATATTTCTCTCCCTTCCCTCCCCTCCCCTCCCTTCTCTCTCTCTCTCTTCCCCCCTCCAAGCATCCTCCTCTTTCTCTTTTTATCTCTCCTTCTTTCTCTTCCCCTTTGTCCATCCCTCCAACTATCTCTACCTTATTTGTCTTCTACATATGCCATCTATTTATCTCTCTAATTATTTTTAGTCTCATTCTCACTCTCTCTCCCACCCCCCTCTCTCTCTCTAACCCCACCTCTTGGTATTACTCTACCACCCTATCACACTCTCAAACAATCATTCTCTATCCCATTCTATATTTACCTCTTGCATCTAACCCTTTCTCTCTCACTCCCTATATGCCCCTCTCTCCCTCATTCTCCCCACCATGCTCTCTTTTCATCTATATAACCACCCTTCCCTCTTTTACCCCCCTTCCTCTCACTCTCTCATGCTCTAAACACGGTCTTTGTCTCCATGTCCCTCACTCTATTTTTCTTCTAGTGTCCCCCTGTCACACTCTCTTTTTTCCTCTTTCTTTAGTCCCCCTCCCTACATCGCAAGGAAATAAATGACGTTGAACTAGACATTTCAACACTGTAACATCCCGCTCTGGTGCACTGAGAAACTTATTCTTTGAGGACACTTGGTCGCAAGTGATCTGGACTTTTATGATGTTAAAAATTTTATCCTTGAGTATGATGCATTATGATAGATGACATGATGTTTTACTGCTTGACGTAGACAGGTGCTTTTGACTCAATTTTATTGAGTGTGCAGGTTTTTTGGACCTTGAGGATGCAGAGGCATCGGTGGAACCCCCTTGGACTCTAGATTGAGTCAGGGAGTGTGCTATTGGGTTGATTTATTTACTATGATATTTCATTGATTTGATGATATGATGTTGACATGTTCTGACATGATTTTTGATGATGCAGGATGACGATAGCTTGTTGACCAGACTCACATATGGATTAAAGGGTCCACACATAATTTCCATAGAGGTTGAGGGAGAGGGGTGGATAGCAGCCCTACCACAGCCTACTAGCACTCTCACCGTGGCTCAAATTGTAGGTTAACGATTACCTAGTTCGAGAGGATCCACGATGTCGTGAGGGTAGACTGTGACAATCGCTCACGATGATTCTAAGGGGTGCACAATAAGGCAGGGGAATTATTCCTTAGATCCCTTAGTCTCCCACAAGTTCACCTGGCGGAGTGTTGACTCCAGGGGTTATAGATGTCTACCAATCAGTCAAGTCAGTGAGTGGCACCCTTGGAGCACGTGGTGCATCCTGAAGGGCACGTTGCGCAAAATAACCACAAGAAGCAAGTGGCACACTTGGATCACATGGTGCATCCTGAAGAAAACATCATGCAAAAGAACCACAAGAAGCGAGTGGCACCCTTGGAGCACGTGGTGCATCCTGAAGGGCACGTCACGCAAAAGAAACGAATGACGCGAGTGGCACCCTTGGAGCACGTAGTGCATCCTGAAGGGCACGTCACATTGATGTTGATGAAGGAAACAAACCTAAATGGCCCTAAGACATTAATGCCTTAAGAAATCCTTAAACAACTTCCCTAACCAAGTGTCACCCAGTTCAGAATCTAAGTCCTAAGTCTAAAGCTTTTTAGGGTAAAAATTTAGTCTAACCTTAAGGAAAAGGACCCTGGAATAAAAATAACAATTTAAACAAAAACCCACTTAGGTAATAGTTGGTTCTTCATAAAATTCTTGGGGTAAATTAAGAGAGTAAGGATTTAATTAAACTAAGGGATTTAAAAATTTGCAAAGAAGAAATTAATTTCTAACTTATGAAAGAACAAAAGATATTAAATAAATAATAAATGAAAAGATTAATTAGCGCATTTACCTTTTTGGTTTTAAAAAATAAAGGGAATAATAAAAATAGGGAAACTAAGTAATAAAGGAAACACAATAAAGGAAAGAAGGGGACATAGGGTAAAAAGAAAAGTCAACATAGTATGGAATCTGCAATTAAGAACTTCCTAAAATGAACTAAATTTAGCAACTTCATTTTAGGGAAATTTACTAAAAGCATGTAAGGGGATCTAGGAACACCTAGGAGTAAATTTAGGAGTGATTCTAGGTGGGTGAGGGAAATGAGTAATTTAATAAATTAAAGAAAATAATTACTTGAGGAAAGAGGGGGATGGACGACACTTGTGCGAAGGAGAATAATTCGAATTATTTTTATTAAAAATTAATTAAAATGTGATTTAGGAAAGTTGGTGGGTCTCAAAACTCTATAAAAGAAAAAGGAGATGGGGAAGAAAGGGATCGGCTGTTAGCGTAACGTTACGCTGCCGGAATTGTGACTTGACTGATTGCTTGTGAGGAGTTTGGATTTTCTCATCTCGAATAGGAGTGGTAGCTCGGCCTTGCAAGGCGAGCTGGGAAACTAGACTTACCTTCTGGATTTGTGTGGCCCCTTTGCAGCTCAAGGGGCTAAGGGGGAAGCAGAGTACCCCTAGCGATTGACTGGGAGGTACCGGTGAGGTTTCTACGGTCGACGAGAGGGAACGGCATGGAGCGCGAGACGTCATCCGAAGTGGGCGAAAGGCAACGATATGATTTTATTTCTGGTAGAGTAGAAGGCATTTGGATATATGGTTAGATCTACATGTGTTTTAAATAAGTAAACTGATTTTTAGTTCAGGACTGAATTTTTTTTATAGCTTGGCTGAATGATTGTTGACGAATTTATGTGACCTTCCTTGGATTTGTGTGATCTCTTGTTGTGCCTTGCGTTTTGTTGTCTGTGTTTTTGCATGAAGGAGATAAATCCATCTCTGCATTTATTTCTGTTGTATATCTCTGTGATTATGGAGGGTACCCACATGAAGTTCGACCACTTAATCCTACGTTGCCTACTGTTTCCTGCGTTTATGACTGTGTTGGTATCATTTTGGGCATCTTTTTATTACAGTGCATTTTAATACCGTGCGTTTTTATTTCGGTGGGCGTTTATGACTGTGTTGGTATCTCTGTGGGCATCTATGTATTACAGTGCATTTTTATTTTTAGTGGGCATTTTCTTTTTATTTAATAGGGGTGGTTTACATCACTGTGGGCATAATATACATTACATGGGTGTTTTTACAATTCAGTGGGTGTTTTATATCTGAATGGGGGTGTTTAGATCCCTGTGGCTGTATTATAAATTACAGGGCATTAATTATCACAGTGGACATTTTTTTTATTGTCGTGGACGTATTTACTTCACTGTGGGAATTTTTACTATTCCGTGGGAATTTTTGCTTTTTGCTGTGGGCGTATGTACCTTACTATGGGCATTAATTAACACAGTGGGGATTTTTCTCATTGCCATGGGCGTATTTACATCCCTGTGAGCATTTCTACATTGTCGAATGTTGGGTGTGTCTTCTTACTGGTTGGCAGCGGTGGTACCTTGGTAGTTGAGTCATATACTAATTTGATTTTAATTTATGGTGGCTGGTAATGAAAGACAACAAGGAGTCTTTGTATTTTTTTTATTACTCACAGTCTTCAGGTTTATATATTTTGTGGTTGCCTATTTCCATTCTTTAATAGGCAAATTGGACTGGTCACTAATCCTCCTACTTCTATTGCTTCATAACTGTTATGTAGGGAAATTAACATAAATATTGTAATTATAGAATGCCAGGTTCAATGCGATGATCTGTTGTGGAATGTTAATGCCAAGAGCAGTGTTATGGTTAAACCCTTGTCATATACTAGTAACATGAAATACAATGTGACTAAGATTTATTTGTTGGCAAGCGGATTTAATTATGCACAACCTGGTAGATGTTAGTGTATAGTGGAATAAAACTAAAATAAGTTTTGCGTATGAAAATGTATTTTCCAAGAAATCATATTGGTACTTTAGTGGTAACCATTTTGTCGTATTTACGTTCAATATTTAGAAGCCTTGTTAGGATAAGAGAAGAGATATGATCTCTTGTTTTCAGATGAATCTTCAGATTTAAGAGTCTTACATATTGACTATAAATATGATATAGATCATAAGTTATTAAGAAATTGTTGTCAAAAATCTTTACAGCTATAAAATAAAGTTAAATTTTTATTATCAATAAATAAAATTGTGAAATAATTAACCAAAAAAAAGGGTAATAGTTAAGAATTAAAAATGCAAAAGAAATCTGATTACTTATTTGGAATGACACAAGATTGATTTCTCTTAAAATGCATCCTATTAACATGACTTATATTTAAGGATGTAGGTTATTATAAAGGTCTTATTAAAAATGTTCTTTTCAATTGTTTTTATCCTAGCTTAAATTTAATACATAATATTGATTGGTCCATGATTAATAATTGCTTTTATCTTATCATAAATTTGATTGTTTTTTTTATACTTTATTTTAAATTTGATTGTTTTTGTCCTATCTTAAATGCGTGTTGTAACAGTAATCTACATGGTCAATGGAAGGGTAATGTCATGGTAATTATTATGTATGAAATAGTAAGAGTAATGTTTTTCCCCTATAATGTAGAGGGTAAAGTTAGTTTTAGAAATCATATAAAAGTAATGTCACTTTTATTCTATCTAAAATGTTATGTTAATGAAAGATAATTTTGATGGAATGTCATGAATCGCAATATAATGAAATTGTAAGTGAAGTGCTAATGTAATGTACTGGGATGTATTGAAATGAAATAGAGTGTTAATGTAAGGTAATGCATTGTAATGTAACGTTAAGGTAAAGTGGTGTAATGTTTTATGTAAGGCAAGATGATTTTGATTATTGCAACCCATTGTGATATAAAAGGTATTATGGGCATCATTCCATGGCGACGCTGTTATCATTTTCACTGTTAGTGATAGCATACAATTGTAATGTCCTTGAACTATGTAAAATGGATATTTTATGACCTAATAAATGGGGGATTGAGATTAATTGGATTTACCTTATGCTAAAGGTACTCGTGGGTAATGAAGTTTAAATGGAGTAATTGGTCTGAAATCAATCACATTTGATTCGTATACAATACCTTGTCTTATTTTGGTTGGTCGTTATCTGAGTCCTTTTGCCTTGCGCCTTCCATAGAGGATGTGGTTGCTCATTTACTTATTGTTGTGCTTCACTGTGGTAATTTCATTGTGTGGTATGCTTGTGTTGGGTGGGATGTAGACACCTCCATGTAGCCTAGTATATAAGTCTGTGTGTGTGATTATTTTTTTGTAAAGAATCATGTGTCGTATCAAGAGTCTCGGGCCCTTTAAAGGCAGGGTTTCCACCTTTGCAACACACCTGACAGAGATTACTAGTTTCTCCCTGAGCAGTCGGCCATGAGCCTATCTAAACTTATCTCTCTCCAGAGCAGAGAACTAAGAATTAAATGCCCTGCTTTCCTGTGCAAAAATAGTAAAATCTACTACTATGGATTCTTCCTTCTGTGTTCGTACTATGCATAACCCAGTATGTCGTTTATTTCTTGCAGTTACTTGTTGTGTGCCTTAAGTATTCTTGTTGTGATCATCGTGGTTACGTCTTGTTGGTTTTCGGGTGGTGACATAGAGTCAAGTGTGTCTGTTCATTTTTACACGCGCGCACACACCTTCAAAAAAAATAAAATAAAAAAAATTAGCACCTGTTATCAGAGTTGTTGTCATAATGAGGAGGGTCGTTACAAACACCTAGACCTAAACCTATACATATAAATACCTATACATGTCAATACATGGAGCACGACCTAGACCTATATGATGACCATGATGTAGACCATTACATAGACCTAGACCATGACCTAGACCATAGCATAGAGCTAGCTATACATTTAGATGATTACCTAGATCTTGACGTATACCATGACCTACACCACAACATAGAGCTAGATATATAGTTACACGATGACATAGAGATTGACATAGACCCCCCATACATTTTACTTAGATTCAAGGACCCAACATTTTACATGTTATCAATCATAATCAAATTACCATAACATCACCATAACAGAACCATATCATCGCGTTCTATATTCCAATATCATTGCAATTAAAATAACGAGGACTTTATGTTTTATTTGTTATTAATAACAATGAAATTACAAAACCTGACCATAAATAACCATATCTTTACTTTTTATAATACGATAACATTGCAATTAAACTAATAATAACTTTACACCTTATTTTTTATCATCGACAGTGAAATTACAAAACCTGACCATAAATAACCATATCGTTACTTTTCTAATATAATAGCATTGTAATTTAAACTAATAAGGACTTTACCCTTTCGTGTTACATTATAAGGCATCTGTAACCAATTCTAACACTAGATCATAAGACTAGATAAGATAGAAATAAGTAACGTAAATACATAAGTTAAAAATATAGTGATGAAGCAATAAGGATTGAATGACTGTAAGAGCCAATAAGAAGCAGCCAACAAAAGGTGGCCATCTAAGTCTCCTTCTTATCGTCAGAAACCAGGAAATTATATGTAATCTGTCAAGAAACCTCCAAGGAAACACATAAGTCAATCATACTTAGTCCTACTGGACTTACACCAATGCTAAAAGACCTTTCGTACTTTGCAGTGTTGTCATTTCCGAAATGAATTTTGTAATTCTCCAAATGGTGGGGCGGTTTCCTCCAAGTCATTGTTATATTGAGGATTCTCATGGAATTGGGCATATATATTTTTAGGTACAAAAACAGGTTTGGCATTTGATGGCCCATACTATGGTTGTGTCATATCAATACCCTGATTCTGATGCATCCAAGCAGTTGTTATCTTGAAGGAAGATGATACAATATAGTAGGCAATGCCAAGGGAAATAGCGACCAAAGACATCACTGCCCCTCCAAAAAATACACCGGTATTGACAGAGAAACCACTAGAAAAATAACTTTCTTCATTGTGTTCATCATTTAGAGTGACTCCAGTCGAAAGTAGGAAAAACACAATTATAAAAGCAATCTTGTAGGTAGATGTATCATCATAGTTATAAAACCCTACTTCAAACAAAAGTTATGATTGGAAGGATAAGAAATTACCAAGGGCATAAAGGACCACAATAACATCGATTGACCATTCAACCACCCTGAAAAGATAATGTAATTAAGTTTTGGGCACACCTACGGACTAGTGATAAAATACCTTAAAACTTAAAAGTTAACATTCGTTAGCAACATTCTAATCATTATGCCACCATTCTAGAAGGATATATACCTAAAAGTTGACTATATACAAATTCACTTCCTAAAGAACATATGATATAATGAGCTCAAAATGAATTTGCAAGAAACACTGCAAATTAAGAGGATATAATACCCAACGCCATAGATTAAGAAAACATACATGAGAACCAATTTTAAATCTAGCGCACTGCACAAAATAAAGTTCAGACAGACAACATAGTTGATTATCAACATAGTTGCAGTGAGTGCATGCCGAAACAAGGGCAACTGGTGTGCGTAGGCCAGAATTCATGCCTCACATAGGTAGCCATCAAGGGCAGTTGTCAGAGGCACGAAGAAGTAATTCAAGTTGTCCACCTCAAAATGGTCAGCACTATCCAAGGCTGGAAAGGGCGATGTCTCGCAGCCCAAGGAAATTTCAAGTTGAGAGGAGGGAAGGTTATGGTTGAGGAATAAAAATGAAATCACTACAAAATAGGTTAACGCACCAGCCCATAACTTCACCCACCTCCAACAATAATCAAGTGGTAATAAGATTAATGAAGTTTAGTGCTAGGTGAAAACAAGGGGTATAAAAGGCCTCCTTAAATTTTCTCTCTCCCTTTTTCTAACCACACTCTGTTACTATAGATTCTAATTATTGCGTTTAATAGAAAAAGAAAAATAATAAAAACCTACGTAAAGAGTAACAATTTATGCATTGTTTTACCATCAGTCAAATTCCTGTGAAATGATCATTAAACCGGAGGCAATAAAAAGGGGTGGTAAGACAGTAACTAAATTCCTGGTCAGTATTTCTATGTGGTAAAATAACATTTTGAAATGCAAGAAAGTAAGCCTATGCTGCCATCCATTAAGGAAGAGTTTTAAATAGCAACAGACGGGCGTTACACCCTCCAATCTATTGCTAAAATCAATACGATTCAAATGTTGTAGTAAAACAATTTCCAATCAGACACATCCGTAAGGAGAAACCATGGTTAAACTATCAATACAAAAGGAAGAATAAAATCTAGAACTGTTTGTAACAAAATCGTTATCCCCTAAAGTTAATGCTCAAATGCTTTCAATAATAGAATCGCCTCTGACTGTTAAACATTCTGAATATCAACATTCTATGAAAAACAAAACGTTTACAAAACATATGAATCACTGTCCCATATTAATGACATTAACAAGAACACTATCCATATTCTTTGTGCTTAGTGCGTTAAATAAATTCCCTGTGTAATTCCAAGAAGGAACACGGGCAAGTGTACAAAATGAAATTAGGTGTAAACTTGTAGCTATTAATAGAATGCATATATATAAAAGAAAACAAGTGCAGACCCAAAAATGATGATTGATGGTGCTAACAGATGAAATAATTGGTAGTCAGGAAGGGTAATTTCCTAGTCCAACGAGGTCAGGGTCGCTTCCAATAAGAGGGTAAATTACTGACTTCAAATTGCAAATTGCAAAGACAAAAAAAAACGCAGAGGTAATATATATTTCTCATCACTTACACAATGATATTTTCTGAAGTATGAAAACCATTCATTTCAACAATATCCTAATCATAATTCCTACATTCATCTATCATTCAACCAAAAAGTCTACATTTTCCTTCTCGCCTGCTTTGAGTGTCGTCTGTGCACTCTGTGATATCCTTCTCGCCAACCATCGAGACCTCATTGGTACCTTCCAGCCAATGCTAGGGGTACTCTGCTTCCGCCTTGGCCCCCTGAGATGCAAAGGGGCCACACACTATCCAGATGGTATGTCTAGCTCCCAGCTCAGCTCACAAGGTTGAGCTACCACTCCTATCCAAGTTGGGAAATCCCAACTCCTCACAAGTAAATCAATCAAGTCACAATCCGACAGCGTAATGTTATGCTAACAGTCGATTCCCCTTTCCTCCTTCTCCTCTCTCTCTTTTATAAAATTTTAGAACTTCCATTCTGCCCCTAGTCTCATTAAATTTTAAGTTTCTCCTAAATTTACTCCTAGGTGTTCCTAGATTCCATAACAGGTTTAAATACTTTCCCTAAAATGAAGTTGCTAATTTAGTTCAATTTAGAAGGTTCTTACTTGTAGATTATTTACTATGTTGACCTCACTTCTTACCATAAGTTCCCCTCTTTCCCTTATTATGTTTCCTCCATTCCTTATTTTCCTAATTTTTGTTATTCCCTTCTTTCCCCTTTTAATTAGAGCCAAAATGGCAGTTGCTTTATTTAGTCTTTTCCTTTCATTATTAATTTAATATCTTTTTACACTTTCACAAGTTAAATAATTTGTTTCTTCTTTACCTTTGATATCCACAGATTTTATTTAAGTTCTTACTCTCTTCATTTTACCCAAAAATTTATGAAGTCCACAAATATTACTTTAGTGGTTTTTTTAGTTTAAAATTTATTATTTTATTTTTATAAGGTATTTTTCTTAAGGGTAGACAAAATTTTACCCCTAGAGAAGTTTTAGACTTAGAACTTAGATTCTTAACTAGGTGACATTTATTTAGGGAAGTTATTTTTTAAAACTTCTTAACTTGTTAATTTTCTTAGGGCCATATAGGTTTGTTCCTTTATCCCCATCATCACGACGTGCCCTTCAGGATGCACTACGTGCTCCAAGGGTGCCACTCGCCTCTAGTATTTCTTTTGCGTGAAGTTCCCTTCAGGATGCACCACGTGCTCCAAGGGTGCCACTCGCCTCTTGACTAATTGGTAAACATCAATAACCCCTGGAGTCAATACTCCGCTAGGTGAACTTGTGGGAGACTAAGGAATTCTAAGGAATAAGGCCCTCGCCTTATTGCATGCCCTTTAGAGTCATCATGAGCGACTATCATAGTCTTCCCTCACGGCATCGTGGATCCTCTCGAACTAGGTAATCATTAACCTATAGTTTGAGCCATGACGGGAGTGCTAGTAGGTTGTGGCAGGGCTGTTGTCCACACCTTTCCCTCAACCTCTCTGGTAATCATGTGTGGCTCCTTTACTCCATATGTGAGTCTGGTTGGTAAGTTATCGTCAGCCTACATCATCAACAATCATGTCAGAACATGTCCACATCATATCATCTAATCAAATGTACTAAAATCATAGTAAAACAATCAAACCCCAATAGCACACTCCCTAACTCGATCCGAAGTCCAAGGGTTTCGTCGATGCCTCTGCATCCTCAAGGTCAAAAACCATGCACACTCAGTAAAACTGAGTCAATAGAACTTGTCTATGTCAATGAAGTAAACATCATGTCATTTATCAAAACGCATCATAACCAAGGAAAAATGTTTTAATATCATAATAGATCGGATCACTTGCGAGGAAGTGTCCTCAAAGAATAAGTTTTCTCAGTGCGTGAAAGCAGGATGTTACATACACCCCCTCTTGGTCTAAAATTCGTCCCGAAGTTTCATAGTATACATGCCAAAATAAATGTATCATAGTATCATAAGTCTATCTATCAAACAAAAATGGAAACTGTTGGTGCATATTATATGCATCCTCCCAGGTCATCGAGTGCGAACTATAATTGTGCCACTAGACCTTGACCTGATCTACTGTTCGACGTCATAACTATCGAACACAATGATCTAAGATGCATACTTCCTCAACTGTGAGTGCCCCCTCATGCGATACCTGAAATGAACTCATGTCAATAACATGCGTAGGATCAATGATATAATGTCTCAAAACAGATACATGAAAAACATCGTGCATTCGCCTCAGGGAATCAGGCAAGGCTAGTCGATAGGCCATGGGCCCCTTTCTCTCCACAATCTTGAAAGGTCCCACAAACCTAGGAGAGAGTTTATCTCCCTTTCCAAACTTGATCGAATTCTTATGCGGTTTAACCCACAAGAAGACTCGATCATCGACCTCGTAACTACAATCGACTCGGTGCGCATTGTCATAACTTTTCTGTCGATCCTATGCTTCTTTAATCCTTTGTCTTATGGTTTGCATTTTCTCTTCCATTTCTTGTATCACTTATGGTCCCACCAGGACCCTATCCTCAAGCTGATCCCAAGTCAAGGGCATCCGACATGGTCACTCGTAAAGAAACTTGAAAGGCACCATTTTAATGGTGCTCTAGTAATTGTTGTTGTAGGTGAACTCTACTAGTGGCAAGAATTCTTCCTAACACTTTTGTTGGTCCATCACGTACATGTGTAACATTTCCTCCAAGGTTTGGTTGGTTCGTTCGATCTACCAATTAGTCTCTGGGTGATATGCAGTACTAAAGTTACGTTGGGTTCCCAAGGCCTCTTGGAAACTCGTCCAAAATAGTCCAGTAAACATCGATCCTCGATCGGATATAATCTTCTTAGGCATGCCATGAAACCTCACAATCTCACTGATGAAAACTCTAGCTATTTCAGGTGCCTGATACATCATACACATAGGAATAAAGTGAGCACTCTTCATCAAAGTGTCTACTACTACGAAAATCGAGTCGTGTCTCCTTGTTGTCAGTGGCAATCCAACAATAAAATCCATCGAAATAACTTAGCATTTTGATTCTAGAATGGCATGTGGTTGTAGTAATCCTACTAGGTGTCTATGTTCATCCTTTACCGGCTGACATTCTAAACACCTGGCCACATAGTTGACTATGTCATCCTTCATTCCCTTCCAAAAGAATAAGGGATTAAGGTCTTCCCTCATCTTCGTGACTCCCAGGTGAGCCATGTAAATTGCTCTATGAGCCTCTCTCAGGATCAACATCCTCAAATCGTCATTTGGCGGTATGTAAATATGACATATAAACCTCAATAATCCATCGATATCAAATGAAAATCCCTCATATCGTGGTACCATCATTGTGTTTTGTCCGATAAAATCCTCGACCTCTTTGTACCAATCATCATCATGCTACAATGTTAGAATATTTTCACATTAATTCATTTGAAGAGGCAACACTGAAAAGATGTGTGGCCTCTGACTCAAAGAATCTTCCACTCGGTTCATTGTTCCCTTTATGTAAGTAATCTCAAAGTTGTACTTGCACAGCAATTCCGATCAATGTCGTTGTCGTACATTCAGGTCGCCTTGAGTAAAAATGTGTTGTAGTCCACAATGATCAGTCTTTAGTTCAAATTTCCATCCAATAAGTTAGTGTCTCCAAACCTTCAAGGCATATATGATGGGTAATAACTCCAAATCGTGCATCGCGTAGTTCTCTTCATGCCTTCTTAGTTTCCTCAAAATGTAAGCGATTACTCATCTGTCTTACATCAATATTCCTCCTAACCCTTCCCTGGATGCGTCTGTGCATACCAAGAAGTCCGCATCCATGTCAGGGACCTTTAGTATCGGCGTTGTCATCAACAAATCTTTAATCCTCCGAAATGCTTCTGTGCATTTCTCGATCCAAGCAAACTTCTTGTTTTCCTTCTGCAATTCTATGATCAGATTTGCTATCTTCGAAAATCCCTCGATAAACCATCGATAGTACCCTACTAAATACATAAAGCTACACAATTCCATGACATTTGTTGGTGTAGGAAATGCCTTAAACAGAGATGACATGCCCTAAGTAGTGAATCCTAGATTGATAAAAAGAGCATTTGGACAATTTCCCATACAATTTGTGCTCTCAAAGACACTACAGTACCAAGCGCAACTGTTCGTCATGCTCCTCTGTCGTATGGGAGTAAATCAAAATATTGTCAATGAACACTTGGATGAACTTGTCCAAGTACTTGCGGAACACCCTGTTCATTAAACTCATAAATACCCCTAGGTCGTTTGTTAGTCCAAATGGTAAAACAGTAAACTTGTAATGTACAAATATCGTCTTAAAGGCGGTCTTAGGGATGTCATCCTCCTTGATCTGCAACTACTGATACGATGATCACAAATTGATCTTGGAGAACACCGTTGCACCCTTCATTTGATCAAACAGATCATCAATTCTCAGCAAGGGATACTGATTCTTGATCATGATCTTGTTCAGTTGACGGTAGTCAATGCAAAGCCTCCACGATCTGTCCTTATTTCGTATGAAAATAACCAGTGCACCCCACAGTGACACACTAGGACGTATCATTCCCATGTCCAACAACTCCTTTAGTTGCATTTTAAACTCTTGTAACTCTAGGGTCGACATCCGATAAGGTGTTCTTGCTATTGGTTCAGTCCCCAGTTTTAGGTCTATGGTAAACTCCAATTCCCTCTTCAGTGGCATCTCAAGTAACTCCTTCGAAAACACGTCCGCAAACTATCTCACCACTGGAAGGTGTTCTAAACCTTCCGCTACTCCCTTCTCGTTTAGCGCAAGGATCGCATACAGCTTGCACCCCTTGTTCATAATCTTCCGTAACTATAAGGAAAAGATGAACCTCAGGGAAACTCCCTGGTTATGTCCTACAATCACATGTCTCTGTCCTTCATCATCGACCAAGATCAACCATTTTGTCTTACAATTGAGTATCGCCTCATGCGATTCTAACCAATCCATACCAATCATGACATCATAAGATCCTAAGATCGTGACGTACAAGTTGGCCCTCTTGACAAATTCTCCCAGGCTAAGGGCACAACCCGTAACCTTTCCTCCAACATTTTGTTCGGCTCCCGAAGCCATCTCTACGAAGCGAAACTCTTCCTGTTCGACTACCTTTACCTTAATCCTTTTTAGCACTGCACCAGAAATGAAACTCTTGATAGCATCGGGATCTATCAAAATACTAAGGGTCTAGTCAACGACAGTACCTATAGTCTCGAGAACATTCGACTGGTGCTCTGCCTAGCGGTTATTCATCACTGCATGAATCCGATGGGCCTTGCCCATATCTCCCAGAGTAGTGGGTCCAACTAATCTAGACACTTTGGTCCTCTCCAAAGCACAGCCGCGCTGGTAGTGTGGCTCCCCACACATCCAATACCCCTTCTTTGGCCCAGTAATTTTGGTACCTGAAGTAGAAGATGACAACCCATCGGCCTGGAACCATGGTTTGTTCTACTGAACAGGCCTAAACTTCTACTGCTGCGGGTGACGTTATTGTTGATTCTATGGTCCCCTATAAGGTTTCCTCTGTTGATGCAGTAGTCACTAGGGTGTGATGAAGGTGGATCCCCTCTGGAAGCAACGATATCCCGACGTATGTCTCACTCGTGTCTGGTGTTGCTGTGTTCCATATGAAACTTACCTTGTTGGTATCACTGGAGTCCTGGTCTGAACGCCACTGATAAGCTCCTCCTTTGCTATGAGGGCCTTCTGGATGGCATCGTGCAAGGTTTGGGGAGTCAAAATCATAACCTTTGCAGAAAGTTTTTCGTTAAGGCCGAAAATGAACCTGTTGAACTTAAGTTTCTCAGTGTTAAGGTGTGGAGCATACTGGAGAAGCTCCATAAAATGAGCCTTGTACTCGAGCACCGTATGACCTCCTTGTTGTAGATCATTGAACTCATTGAGCTGACACTCGATAAATTCCTCTGAAAAGGTTGATCCGGATTATTTTTGGCATGAAATGAGAGAAGAGATAAAATAAAGAAATGCACAGAGATATCGCGTATATCCAGTAATATAACAGAAATATATCAGAGATGCAACCATAAACAAAGAGATACAGTAATACACGATTTCTATTAATGAAATAAATGTACAAAGTCTGTAAAAATATAGAGTGAAAGACTTGCTAGAATGGTGGCAACTTATCTCTGAGAAGAGATGTGATGGCTACTCGCATTCGCAAGAAGATGATTACCATGAGGATCTGAAGGCCTTTTTTACAATAAACAGGAATGCCAAAAGTCCTAGACATCTAGAAACCTAACCCTACGAGATGAAGCGCCAAAATTCATGTGGGTCCCGTTTGGGTAAGTGAGTACATCAACTTCCGAGGGTCGTAAGTTTTGCATACGATCTCTGTTTTAGGTGTGTGATAGCTCGTTGGAAAGGTATCATCGAAGAGATTAATTTTGGGGGATAAATTATTACTTTATGCTATCATTTAGAACCTCTATCTCAAAAAACCTTCATTTTGACCCTCAAAATGGCCCCGAAAGTTAAAACCTGCTAAAAATAGTAAATTGCCAAAATTGCCAGAAAGTCATTTTGAGCCATTTGGAAAAGGTGGGTGGCAACCAATATCCACCTAGATCAATCCTCCCTCCTTAGGAAGCAATGGTCTCCATTGTGTTGAGTTCCCATGGGAGAGGGAAAAGCATTTGTTGAATCTGCATCTTGGTGAGCTGCTTGTCTTGCTGGAGACGTCGCGCTGCTCAGTTTGTGGAAAGCTATCACGAACCTTTGGCTGGAAGGTTTGGACCTTTTTAACCAGTCTTTATATTTTAGATGACTGTGTGTAGAAAGAATCTTCATTATTTGCTACAACCTTGTCGAGCTGCTTATGTTGGATAGAAGGTGCTTGGGCCAAAGCTGTTATGGCTGTAGTATCCTTTTGTTCACCCTTTGAACAGATTGTGGAGAAGATGAATTTTGTGGTATGAGATACTACCTTGCAGCACTGTTTAGGTGGATAAGTAGTTGGAACTACCTCTGGTATCCTATAGATATTACCCCCAGAGTAATAATGACACTACGAAGTCGAGACTCATAGATAGCATGGCGTTTCCACATATATGGTTGACCTAATAGAACATAACATAAATCTAATGGGGAAACATCACATAATACCTCATCCTTGAAGGGTTGGATGTTGTATGATAATCGAAATTGTTGGCTGACACGAAGATCTCATCCTTGGCAAAGCCACCCGATGTTGTATGGTTGCGGGTGTGGTGTTGTCAACAATCCCAATTGTTTGATGACCTCTGCTGAGATGAGGTTCTTCTGGCTTCTACTATCAATAATAAAATGGAGTGGGGTCCCCTTCACCCACATCTGTGAATGAAAAATGCGCTCCCCCTCTTTTGGATCTGGTGGTTCTTCTGGTTGAATTGTTGCGGTCACAACAATAGCAGTGGGGTTTGCGTCAATGATCTATCTTTTACCAGTATTTTCATAATCATATTTTGAATCAGGGTTCGGCTCCTTGTCTTTGATCTCAGCCGCCAATGACTGTTTTGAGCGACATTCGTCAGTGTTGTGCCAGGGGATTTTGTGGAAATTGCACCATTTTTCGGTGTCCTTATTTGTCTTTCCGTGACCCTTCTTTTCTTGTGTCTTGGACTGGTTTTTGGGAGACTATTTGTTAGGGTTGTCTTTGTCATACTTTGGTGGTTGTTGTGGATTTGTAAACCCAAATTCCCATTTGTTCTCGTGCTTAAATTTCTGCTCAATTTTAACAACATATCGATAAGCAGCATCGAGTGATGAGATGTCCAGAAAATCCATTTCAGTCTCGATGTATCTGTGTAGAGCCCCACGGTATTTCAGAACCAAATGTCGCTTGGAGTCTTTGATACCCATCTTGGTTCGCAAGGTATGGAAGGTATTGGTGAACTCTGAAACTTCTTGGCCCCTCTCTTGCCGTAGTGTCATCCATCTCATGTACTGGTCTTCGTAGTTGCCAATAGGGTAATAATGTTCCTTTACCGCATCCATAAAAAAATACCAAGTGGGCTCGGCCCCATATATTTCAGACTCCTCTGTGGAACTCTTCTCCCATTAAGATTCCCACCAATGTTTGACATGGGGGAGAGCCTTAAGGAGTGCGAAGGTGATCTTTTCCTTGTCTGAAAATTATGAACAAAGAAATAACCTTCTAGCAGATTTAACCATTTATCTAGGGCATCTGCATTTATTTGACCTTCAAATACGGGAATATCAAAATTAACCTGTACCTTGAAAGGCGAGGTGCCTCCAAA
>JZKD02S1771177.1:1107969-1128183 GCA_000966675.3 Picea glauca
AAAGGCGAGGTGCCTCCAAAGTGGTCGCTTGATGAAGATGCACCTGATGCTATTGGTAGGCATTGAAGGATGTGGGAAAAATTCTCCATCATTTCATCCTTCTATCACGTGAGAGCTTGCTCAAGCAACAGACTGATAGGATCGTCTGCTCCATCGTTTTTCTTTTCTTCCTCCATTAAGGGTTTCTTGGGTGTGCAATAGCAATTGTCCTCAAGAGAGACAAGTTTGAGACCCAACTTACTATACTTGGACCTCATCAGGGAAATGCACTGAAAAACGATCAAGAGCAACCTTCTCTGATACCACTGATCTAGATTATTTTCCACATGAAATGAGAGCGGAGATATAATAAAGAAATGCATAGAGATATTGCGTATATCCAGTAATATAATAGAAATATATCAGAGATGCAAACATAAACACAGAGATACAGTAATACACAATTTCTATTAATGAACAAAATGTACAAAGACTGTAAAAATACAGAGTGAAGGACTCGCTAGAATGGTGGTAGCTTATCTCTGAGAAGAGATGTGATGGCTACTCGCATTCGCAAGAAGATGATTACCATAAGGCTCTGAAGGCATTTTTTATAATAAACAGGAATGTCAAAATTCCTAGACATCCAAAAACCTAACCCTAGGAGATGAAGCGCCAAAATTCATGTAGGCCCCATTTGGGTAAGTGAGTACATCAACTTCCCAGGGTCGTAAGTTTTGCATATGATCTTCATTTTAGGCGTGTGATAGATCGTTGGAAAGGTATCATTGAGGAGATTCATTTTGGGGGATCAATCATGCCTTTGGCTATCATTGAGAACCTCTATCTAGAAAAACCTTCATTTGGACCCTCAAAATGGCCCCGGAAGTTAAAACCTGCTAAAAATAGTAAATTGTCAAAATTGCCAGAAAAGTCATTTTGAGCCATTTGGAAATGGTGGGTGGCCACCGATATCCAACTGGATCAAAGGTACCTCTATCAGAACTATTCCTTCAATAGTTCCCATGACATGTCTTTGAAGACCATGTTTAGCTATGATAGGAGTGTCTTCCACCATAGAAGAGCGCTCCCCTTCAGTTGAAAGATGGCCATGCAGACCTTCATGTTGGAGGTATAATAGCAAAGTGTGAAGCACATCACCATGTTCTCCAACCATGCCTCAATGGTGGCATCGTTCGGGGCACCAAAGAACTTGGAAAATTTGACCTTCTCGAGTTCAGAGTGAATGCTACCTATAACGGTTGGTACACGTGGCGAAACCTCAGTGGGCATCGACGCTCTGGCCTCATCTCTGTCCAAATGACTGATCACTACCTCGAACATGCGCTGAAAGCATCTCATCATTCTGACTACATCGCCAACTTCTATCTTCTCTTGTCCGAGAACCTTCTCATCTCCCTAGGGGTCAGACCCCTCAGGTGTGGATGCTACTGGAGGCATCGCACCTCCTCCGCTCGCACCCCATCGTCTGCCTCTGCAGCATCCTCTAACCATGATTACCTGCACACACACAATTCAACTCAATTAGAAACACTATAATCAAATCATAACAACGAAATTCGTAGCGATCCCAATTCACGGGTTGAACCCGCTCTGATATCATATGTAAGGGCCCTCCTCATATGACGACAAACCTCTTATATCAAGTGAATTTTTATTTTTATTTTTTATATTGTGTCTGCGCGTGTGTACAAGGGTAACAAGACATTATACTTTGTGCCGCCACATGATGACAAATCATGACGCATGCAACTGTGATATCAACATAAAGATCTAATATGCACATCAACATCTGCTAGTAAAGAACAACAATCAACCGACACAATAGAAGAGTGATTACGCATCCATCCTACCCTGCAATGGTTAGGACCTCCAAGACACATAAGCAATGCTCAAGCCCAGGTTCCCATTGATTTTAACCATTTAAGGTCTCAGGGCTGGCGACTATTTTGAGGAGCATGGAGGTGTCTACATCCCGCCCGACACAGGCAGACCAAGCCATTAAAGATTACAACCAAGTACAACAATAATTAATTTCGACAATAATTAAATGCACAACCACGTCCTCTATAGAAGACGCAAGTCATAAGGACTCAGACATCGACCAACCATTATTGAGACTCAATGACATTAATTACATACCAATTACTCCATTTGATTTCCATTAAATGGAGAGTTACCAACCCAGCCTTAAATAATGTACATTTAGTTAATTGAAAATCCTCGTTTACTGAATCATAATAATTGATTTCACTTAGATTCAAGGACCCTACATTTTACATGTTATCAATCATAATGAAATTACCATAACATCACCATAACATAACCATATCATTGCCTTCTATATTCCAATATCATTGCAATTAAAATAACAAGGACTTTACCTTTTATTTGTTATTAATAATAATGAAATTACAAAACCTGACCATAAATAACAATATCTTTACTTTTTATAATACGATAGCATTGCAATTAAACTAATAATAACTTTACACCTTATTTATGATCATCAACAATGAAATTACAAAACTTGACCAGAAATAACCACATCGTTACTTTTATAATATAATAGCATTCTAATTTAAACCAATAATGACTTTACCCTTCCATTTTACATTATAAGGCATTTGTAACTAACTCTAACACTAGATGATAAGACTAGATAAGCTAGAAATAAGTAACATAAATACATAAGTTAAGAATATAGTGATGAAGCAATAAGGACTGAACGACTGTAAGAGCCAATAAGAAGCAGCCAACCAAAGGTGGTCATCTAAGTCTCCTTCTTATCGTCAGAAACGAGGAAGTTATATGTAATCTGTCAAGAAACCTCCAAGGAAACACACAAGTTAATCATACTTAGTCCTACTGGACTTACACCAATGCTAAAAGACCTTTCAAACTTTGCAGTGGTGTCATTTCTAAAATGAATTTTGTAATTCTCCAACTGGTGGGGCGGTTTGCTCCAAGTCATTATTATATTGAGGATTCTCATGGAATTGGGCATATATATTTTCAGGTACAAAAACATGTTCAACATTTGATGGCCCATACTGTGGATGTGTCATATCAATACCCCGATTCTGATGTATCCAAGAAGCTGAGATCTTGATGGAAGATGATACAATATAGTAGGCAATGCCAAGGGAAATAGCGACCAAAGACAACACTGCCCCTCCGGCAAAGACACCGTTCTTAATAGAGCAACCACTAGAAAAATAGATTTCTTCATTGTGTTCGTCATTTAGAGCGACTCTAGCCGAAAGTAGGAAAAACACAATTATAAAAGCAATCCTGTAGGTGGATGTATTAACACAAATATAAAACCCTACTTCAAACAAAACTTCTGATTGGAAGGATAAGAAATTACCAAGGGAATAAAGGACTACAATAACATCAATTGACCATTCAACCACCCTGACATGATAATGTAATTAAGGTTTGGGCACACCTACGGACTAGTGATAAAATACCTTAAATCTTAAAAGTTAACGTTTGTTAGCAACATTCTAATCATTATGCCACCATTCTCGAAGGATATATACCTAAAAGTTGACTATATACAAACGCACTTCGTAAAGAACATATGATATAATGAGCTCAAAATGAATTTGCAAGAAACACTGCAAATTAAGTGGATATAATACCCAACGCCATGGATTAAGAAAACATACATGAGAACCAATTTTCAATTTAGCACACTGCACAGAATAAAGTTCAAAGAGACAACATAGTTTCTTATCAACATGGTTGCAGTGAGTGCATGCCAGAACAAGGGAAACTAGTGTGTGTAGGCCATAATTCATGCCTCACAGAGGCAACCATCAATGACAGTTGTCAGAGGCATGAAGAACTAATTCAAGTTGTCCACCTGACAATGGTCATCACTGTCCAAGGATGGGAAGGGCGATGGCTCACAGCCCAAGGAAATTGTGGGTTGAGAGGAGGAAAGGTTATGGTTGAGTCATAAAAATGGAATCGCTACAAAATAGGGTAACTTGCCAGCCCGAAACTTCACCCACCTCCAGTGATAATCAAGCGGTAATAAGATTAATGAAGTTTAGTGCTAGGTGCAAACAAGCGACATACAAGGCCTCCTTAAATTTTCTCTCTCCCATTTCCCAACCACACTCTCTTACTGTAGATTCTAATTATTGCGTTTAATAGAAAAGGAAAAATAAGAAAAACCTACATAAATAGTAACAATTTATGCGTTGTTTTACCATCAGTCAAATTCTTGTGAAATTATCATTAAACTGGAGGAAATAAAAAGGGGCGGTAAGACAGTAACTAAATTCCCGGTCAGTATTTCTATGTGGTAAAATAAGATTTTGAAATGCAATAAAGTAAACATACGTTGGCATCCATTAAGGAACAATTTTAAACAACAACCACCCGGTGTTACACCCTCCAATCTATTGCTAAATTCAATACGATTCAAATGTTGTAGTAAAACAATTTCCAATCAGACGCATCCATAAGGAGAAACCGTGGTTAAATTATCAATACAAAAGGAAGAATAAAATCTAGAACTATTTGCAACAAAATCGTTATCCCCTAAAGTTAATGCTCAAATGCTTTCAATAATAAAATTGCCTTTGATTGTTAAACGTTCTGAATATCAACATTCTCTGAAAAACAAAACGTTTACAAAACATTCAAATCGTTGTCCCATATTAATATCATTCAAAAGAACACTATCCAGATTCTCTGTGCTTAGTGCATTAAATAAATTCCCTGTGTAATTCCAGGATGGAAAGCAGGTAGGTGTACAAAATGAAGTTAGATGTAAACTTGTAGCTATTAATAGAATGCAGATATATAAAAGAAAAAAAACATAGAACCAAAAATGATGATTGATGGTGCTAATAGATGAAATAATTGGGCAGTCAGGAAGGGTAATTTTCTAGTCCAACTAGGTCAGGGTCGCTTCCAATAAGAGGTTAAATTATTGACAGCAAATTGTAAATCACAGAGACAAAAAAAAAATGCAGAGGTAATATATATTTCTCATCCCTTACATAATGATATTTGTCAAAGTATGAAAACCATTCATTTCAGAAAGATCCTAATCATAATTCCTACATCCGTCTATCATTCAACCAAAAAGCGTACCTTTGCCTCCTCTCTTACTTTGAGTGTCATCCGCGCGGTCTGTGCAATCCTTCTCACCGACTTTCGAGACCTCACCGGTACCTCCCATCCAACGCTAGGGGTAATCTACTTCCCCCTTATCCCCCTAAGCCGCAAAGGGGCCACACACTATCCAGATGGTACATCTAGCTCCCAACTCACCTCGCAAGGCCTAGCTACCACTCCTATCCGAGTTGGGAAATCCCACTTCCTCACAAGTAAATCATTCAAGTCACAATCAGGCAGCGTAACGTTACACTAACAATCAATCCTTCTTTCCTCCTTCTCCTCTCTCTCTTTTATAGAATTTTAGAACTTCCATTCTTTCCCTAATCTCATTAAAGTTTAAGTTTTGATAAAAATCTTTCAAAAATCTCCTTTGTACAAGTGGCATCCATCCCTCCTGGGTGTTCCTATATTCGCTTACAGGTTTAAATACTTTCCCTAGAATGAAGTTGCTAATTTAGTTCAATTTAGAAGGTTCTTAATTGCAGATTCTTTACTATGTTGACTTCGCTTTTTACCATAAGTTCCCCTCTTTCCCTTATTATGTTTCCTCCATTCCTTAGTTTCCTAATTTTTGTTATTCCCTTCCTTCCCCTTTTTATTAGATCCAAAATGGCAGTTATGTTATTTACTCTTTTCCTTTCATTATTAATTTAATATCTTTTTGCACTTTCACAAGTTAACTAATTTATTTCTTCTTTACCTTTGATATCCACATATTTTATTTAAGTTCTTACTCTCTTCATTTTACCCAAAAATTTATGAAGTCCACAACTATTACTTAAGTGGTTTTTTTAGTTTAAAATTTATTATTTTATTTTTATAAGGTATTTTTGTTGAGGGCAGACAAAATTTTACCCCTAGAGAAGTTTTAGACTTAGAACTTAGATTTTGAACTGGGTGACATTTATTTAGGGAAGTTGTTTTTTAAAAATTCTTAATGTGTTAATTTTCTTAGGGGCGTCTAGGTTTTTTCCTTTATCCCCATCATCGCGACGTGCCTTTCAGGACACACTACGTGCTCCAAGGGTGCCACTCGCCTCTAGTGTTTCTTTTGCGCGATGTTCCCTTCAGGATGCACCACGTGCTCCAAGGGTGCCACACGCCTCTTGACTGATTGGTAGACATCAATAACCCCTAGATTCAATACTCCACCAGGTGAACTTGTGAACTCAAGGGCTTCTAAAGAATAAGGCCCCCACCTTATTGCGTGCCCCTTGGAGTCATCGTGAGCGACTGTCGCAGTCTGCCCTCACGACATCGTGGATCCTCTTGAACTAGGTAATCATTAAACTACAGTTCGAGTCACAGTGGGAGTGCTAGTAGGCTGTGGCAGGGTTGTTATCCACACCTCTCCCTTGACCTCTCTGGTAATCATGTGTGGCCCCTTTACTTCATATGTGAGTCTGGTCAGCAAGCTATCGTCAGCCTGCATCATCAACAATCATGTCAGAACATTTCCGCATCATATCATCTAATCAAACGTACTAAAATCACAGTAAAACAATCAAACCCCAATAAGACACTCCCTTACTCGATCTAGAGTCCAATGGTTCTGTCGATGCCTCTACATCCTCAAGGTACAAAACCCTGCACACTTAGTAAAACCGAGTCAATAGAACTTGCCTATGTCAATGCAGTAAACATCATGTCATCTATCATAACGAATCATAATCAAGGACAAATGTTTTAATATCATAATAGACCGGATCGCTTGCAAGCAAGTGTACTCAAAGAATAAGTTTTCTCGGTGCGCCAGAGTGGGATGTTACAATGACAAAGACCCCCCATACTCTCACTATCTCACTCTCTACCCCCCCTACTCCCTATCCCTCACTCTCTTTTTCTTTCCCTCTCCCCCTCTCACAATGTCTTTCTTCCTCTCTTTTCACCCCTCATCCCTACATCGCAAGGAAAGAAATGAAATTGACCTAGACATGTTAATAAATACAACTAAACCAAGACATAGCAAGACCTAGACATGGAAAGACCTAGAGCATGACCTAGACCTATACGATGACCGTGATGTAGATCATGACATAGACCTATACCATGACCTAGACCATGATATAGAGTTAGATCCATATTTAGACAATGAAACAGATCTTGATGTAGACCATGACCTATACCATGAGATAGATCTAGATCTAGATTTAGACGTTGGCCTAGAGCTTGATGTAGACCATGACATAAATCCCCCTATCTCCATATAATACTAGGCATAACTTATACTCAATCCTTAACCCTCTCTACACTCAAGCCATCTTTTCACTATGCACATACCTTGTGTACAACCCTTTCACCCACATGAATCATATATTGATGCAATAACCATTAATCTATACTTGAAAACACTTTCAATCCTAACCTCTTAGTATTTAGTTGTCCCCATACCCCTTTACATATTTATTCATAAATATTTTTTGTCTAGATTAAATGTTACATCCATTCCATTAAGAGTGCACACACACTCCTATGAATTGACTGAGTTGTAGCTCTTGGTCGTTTATGCTAAGAAGCAATGTGCACATATTCCTAGAACACCCACACGCACACTTTAGTGCACATGCGTTCTAGGAACACATGTATGTTCCAACTAGGCATTTTTTTGTGCCAAGAACACCCCACCTCATATATTTCATGGATGAAAACAATCTGCGACATATTTAGAGAAAAAAAACCCACAAAGATAGGAATTATTTATTTTAGTGTTCCTGTTAGATTCACAGAGACTTTTGTGATACTTCCAAACCATTGTAGGAAAATTTGGAAGACATCTTTGGCAAGTGCAATTGGAATTTTTGTTTTTATCTACTTGTGTCTTCTTGGAATTGGATGACAAATATTTCAAACTGCAATTGGAATTCTTTTTTGTGTTTTCTTGTGTCTATTTGGAATTGGAAGACAAATTTGTCCATGTGCAATTGGAATTGTTTTTTGTATCTTCTAGTTTCTTATTGGAATTGGAAGACACATTTGTCCAATTGCAATTGGAACTGGAATTGGAATGATTAGATGTGTCTTCTTTTGTAATAAAAAAACATATTTATCCACTTGGTTGTGCCTTATTACATAATACAAAGTCAAATTTCTTTTGGGTGTCTTGAAGCCAATTTTTATATTTAAACACGGGGAACCAACAGATTTGAGAAAGAAAGTCCTCGAGAAAAAAAAAATCGATTGAAAAGGTAGAAGAAGAAAGAGAGAAACTAAAGTTACATATTTATAAGTGTAGGATTTCAGAAGAGATAAATCCAATTTCGACCAGAATAGATGTTGTTATTGTTTCTCCTCCATCCCCACAAGAAAAGTGAAAGAGTTAATTAGAGAGAAACCCCTCCAGTATCTCATAAAGACAACTTGTTGTGGATGAAAAAAATATGGAGGATTTGTTTGGAGATGATTATAAAATGGATGAAATTAGAGAAGAAAATGGTGTACAAAATTGTGGTGAAGAATTTCCTATGGTGCAATATCTTGTTGGAGATTCAAATGTTCGGGAAACTATTCAGTCCCATGTCCACTCTTCTCCCATATTTTATCGACGAGTGATTGAAGGGAATATAACTGCAACATTCTTAACTCCACAAAAGGGAGTTCAAGAGTTCCAGAATAAGGGTTCAACATCCCTACCTAGATTGATCATTGTGTCATGAAGAACTCCTAAAGGCATTCAGGTCGATCAAAGTGATCTAGCATCACTTGAAGGTAAGTTACCTAATCATACTATTCATTATCACTCTTATAAAACCATTAAAGAATATTTTTATCCAAAATACTATCCTGCTAAATGTCAATTATTTTTATCTTTGTTAAAATCTATAATTTTGATTGATGTTAAGAGAATTTTAGGCAATAAAACAATCAAAAGTGTAGAAACAAGTCATCATATTTTTAGAAACCTTGTAGATTATTTTCAAATAATTGGTAAGAAGTCTCATTCTAAATATTGCAATGCATCCTGAAGTGTCTTATCCCAGTCAATTGTTACAAATATCACAAGAAAACATTGTTTGCTACAACGTACCTCTCACCACTTGAAATGCAGTGTCAAAATGTTTAGAAAGTATTCTCATAGACAATATATCCTCAAAACAGGTGCACCAACATATATTTGGGCCTTCATTGGAAGGATACCTTGTTTTGACATGAAGTTAATTGCAGAGCTTAAGGGACTAGTTCAATATTTTTAGTATGAGAACACAAGGCCTTCTTCCAACCAAAAATATGTAATAAAATTGAGAAGGGGATCTAGGGACCATGAACCCCATATTAAACACTTTCTTGACATTACACAGAGAGATAATTTTATGAGAGGTTTATAACCATTGTAAATCTAAAGTTAATACGTATACATATATATAGATATATGGATAGGATCATAATGTTAGTGGGGGTTTACTAAAAATTATTATTATTTCGATATGTTGGTAATGTGAGAGGCTAGGGTATAGAGAAGTTACCTTTGACCCTTTAAGTATATGATTATTGTGTATTAGAAAATAACTCAGAGATAAAATATATTATAATGGTAGTTAATTGTGTCAATAAATAGAAACATAAACCTTGAAAAATTTATTAGTAATGACAAATACCTACTTATAATAACAATATGCCTTTCAAGATAATTTATTCGAAGAGAAAGAGATTTAATGTCCTTAAGTTTTTTTTTTTTTTTTGGTAAATTTGGGGACCATTACATAGAGACTTTATTCACAACATCTTGTGTACAAGGCCGGAGGATTTTACATTTTATAAAAAAAAATTCTTAGATGGGTCATGCCCTAGGTGCAGTGAGATGACACTACTGATGAAGTGAATCCATGTAAGCGATCAATATGAATTGGGGAGGAAGGAGGTTTCCTTGAAAATATTTAAATATGTGACATATGATATTGATGGAGGACAAGAAAGAAAAATGATACAATTGGTTACTTCCCATGTATGAGTTTGTGACTTCATGAAGGAATTCATTGAAAGGACACATCATTATGTTCCACATGTCCATGTGGCTCGATGGCAGGAAACACATTTTAGAATATGAAAAGATACGTTTCCTATTCGTACTATGCTATCAGTAATTGATTTTGCTAAGAAATACATGCTTCAACTGCAAAATGAGATTCAAATCCAATATTATCACTTAGAACAAGTCAACATAATGGTACGTATCACATATATGCATGGACTAGATAGTAATGAACAAAACATAGTTATATTGAAAGAGTATAACTTCTTCATAAGAATGATTGGCATTGTGACTTAGCCTACATACAACATTGCTTTCAATTGTTCTATGTTCAACTTAAGGAGAATAAAATACAGATGGATCAACATTGGATTTGGTCAAATGGTTGTATAGGCTAGTTCAAAAATTCTTGTGTATTTCAATGGTTGTGTATGTTGCACAAAGAACTAAAGGTGCCACACATTTGGAACTATTTTGAGTTCGTTCATGGGAAAGGGGAGCATGATGCACCAAGTGGATGCATAAAAATAGCATTAAGTAGCAAAGAAATGCATTTCACTACTGCTTCCCTCGGTCAAGATGAAAAATCCATTTTTTAATGGTGTTGTTTAGTTATGGGAGAGGGAGCATGAACCCGTGAATACCAATCACACAAGAAATTACATGTATATAGACATTTTTGGGAGGTGACCGATGTAGATTGATCACAATGGTATGAATGAAAAAACATCTAGGGAAATCATCGATTCCATTCAGTTAGAACATCAGACAATGAAAAAGTTGAAATAAGGATGAGAAAAATCTCTTTCTTATGTTGTCCATGTAGTAGTAATGAATGGGATGATTGTGAATCAACATACTTGGTTGATAGATGGTATATTGTATCACTCGTCATTGGTCAACATATGACTATATAATTATCCCAATTGGCAGAGGAACATTCAATTATTTCAACACATTATGATCATGTCTCAGATCTCATACTGTCAGGTTTGTTGAATCCCTCAATTAATTTTTGAATAACTATAATTAATGTTTTGTGCTTTGGTATTTGAGTGGAATAACATTTTAAAACTACATTTTTTGTAGGGAACATATATGCAATGGTTTCCCAAATATATCATGAATGGGGCACTGATTATTGCATGGCACGATGCTTAGAGGGAAATCATATCCTCATCTGATCAGTAATAGACTCCAAAGGCATTGAATTTCCGATTGGGTCAATGGTTATTAAAGAATAATATCTGACACACGATGAAAGAACATGAAATAAAGGTGGTTATGTATTTCAATATTATAAACTAGGTCAAGTCATATACCCCTTTAGAAACTTGATTATTGGTTAAAAAACTCCAGCTACAAACAATGCCAATAAAGAACTCATCAAAGGTATGATACTTCTTACCTTACTCTGAGCATGCCAAGTTAATGGAAACTAACAGTATTGGAATTGATCCCGATGGTCTTCTTGAATAACCATCTAGGTATGTAAAAAAAATGATTTTAGATTCATTTTGACTGTTATTAAAATATTTGTATTGAAGTTAAAATATAGCCTTCCTTAAAATATACTGATTCCATGCCTTTCTTTTCCATGTCTTGCCTTTCCTTTCCTTTCCTTGCCTTACCTTCATTTTCATTTACTTACCTTTCCTTGTTGTCGCTTCAATTTCCTTGCATTTCCTTTTCATCGCATCACTTGACTTTCCTTTCCTTGCATTTTCATGACTTGCCTTGCCTTTCCTTTCCTTTCCTTGTCATCCCAACGCTTTCCTTTCCTTCACTTTCCATTCCATGCCTTCACTTTCCCTTCCTTCACTTTCCTTGCCTTATCTTAACATTCCTTTCCTTCACTTTCCATGTCATCCCTTGACATGCCTTTCATTGCCTTCACTTTCCATGTCTTGTCTTTCCATACCATGCCTTTCCATCCCTTTCCCCGCCATGCCATCCATTCAATGCCTTTTGTTTCCATACCACACCTTGAAATCCAATTCCTTACCATGCAATTCCGACCCATGCCTTTCCTTTCCATGCCATTCCAAGATGTGCCTTCTCATGCCATGCCATGTCATTCCATTCCTTGCTTTTCCTTATCATGCTACTCGATGCCTTTCTATGCCATTCCTTTCCATTCCTTTCCTTTTCATGACAAGGCTTGCAAATCCATGCACTTCGATTCCTTCACATGCCTTTCCTTGCCTTCACTTTCCTTTCCTTAACTTTTCATTCATTGTTTTTATTTCCTTCACTTTCATTGCATTCACTTGCGTTACCTTGCCTTGCCTTCAATTTCCTTCCCTTTCCTTCACTTTCGTTACCTTTCCTTGCCTTCACTTGCTTTGAAATGCCTTGCCTTTCCTTTCCTTTCCTTTCCATCCCTTCACTTGTGTTTCCTTGCCTTACCATCCCATCACTTTCCTGTCCATGTGTTCGTTAGATATATGACTTCTTACTTGTTCTTGAGTTGACCCAGGTTCATATCTCAATAAGTATCCAACAAAAGCCTCTAAAACTATTGACCCTCCTAGTAAACTAGAAGGAAACATTATGCAAAGGGTGCACTAGACAGTCTCACCTAATATCTCTCTATGGGTAACTGCAATACCCATGTGTTTGCAATCTAGAAATGAGTAGGGGCCTGGGAGTGTATTTTATCTTTCTTTATGCATTAACCTTGTTCTTGATTCAAATATTTCTAAGATTTATTCATCTTTATCCTTATGCATGCATGATAATACATCTAATTAATCATTCATTCATAAGATAATCATTTTAAAAAAGTAAATACTCAATAAACATCACACAGAACACAAGTTTTATCGTAGTTCACCCCCTTGTGGGGATATGCCCACAAATATCTAACTTCTATGATATTTTATTTAATCTGTTGGAAAATCTCGAGTTGTGTGCATTACATCTTCAATCATATAATAATTATGAGGTTAAGAAACCTCTATGATGTGGACTAGATCACTCCAGGATCCTCATATTGTCACCTAACCCTCAAAATCTATATTATTTGACTCTTATACACCTCAACAAATTTCAAAAACAATTATCAACGACCCTTAGCCACTTAACTAGCCTCTAACCTAGACCTCCTAGGTTATTATTTATATTATTTTATAGGATTATAGCCATTACAATCCTTATCAAAAACCCTTAACTAATTATATTTAAGCTTGTCTACCTACGTGCCACGTTAATTTTCCTCTTGCATGTTTCTTTTCCTTCTTTTTTTGCATGTTTCTTTCTTGCCATCTATTGCACGTGCTCCAAAATTATGTCTTTCTCAAAATAGATATTTTCTCTGAAAACAGGTCTGCACCAAAAATAGCCTTCCTTCTACAAATAGGAGTACACCCAAAAGTCCCAAAGATTGACATGTGGCTCGTCCCAAGACACTCATGTGGTGCGCGATATTTGCACTTCTCTGTCCAAACTGTGGAACTTTTCTTCTAGTTCCTTTCTTTTTTCCCTCATTTGCGCAACTTTTCTTGTTAGTGCCTCCACTGACTACATGGTTATCTCCTCCTGCATTAATGTTGTGCCCTCTGTTTGTGCCTATACCATATTTTTCTTCTCTTCCTCCAATTGTAAAATCATATAAGTTTTAGTTCTTGGAGGGGTTCCAATTCCACTTGTCTTTCTTTCTTCTTTATCTGTGTTCTTTTCAACTCTATCTGTAGAGTCTTAATTTCTTTAGTGCCCTTCAAGTAGTCCATGATAATCATTTTTTTATGTCATTGCTTTATCTTCTGTATGGACGCGCTAATTCTCTCCTCTTGTTGGTCGCATTGTTCTACTTTTTCATCTTCTTCTAGAATAGTCCATATTTGTGCGGTTTAGTTGAACAGTTATTCTACTTCCCTTTCTTCTTTATCCATCTAAACTATATGGAGTGAATATTGTTGTTCTCTGTATTCTTATACCTCAGGAGGAGTTGTAGGATTGAACCTTTCTTTGAGATCCTTAATTTACTTCTTCTATATGTCGATTCTTTGTGATATCATGTTGATATGCTCCTCTGCATTCCTCTTAGGTTCTTTCACATTGTCTAGGATGTGATCATAAACCTAGGTTAATCCATTTTCTAGTTTATATGCACATTATTTATCCTCCTCTTTCTTTGAGGTGAGTTGTTTGCATGTGATTTGTAACATTTCAGTGACTCCTCTACCCAAATCCAAGTTGGTTCCATCAATGTGTTTCCTAGAGTGCACTTCCTGCATTACATTGGCTTGGAGTCCATATAGTGCTTGGTGGGTATTTGTTCCATGATAACTTCAAATTTATCCACATCCCCCATGGGTTTCTGTGTAGTCTCATAATCCATTCTGATCATTTGGTGCGTGACTATAAAGGTCTCCCTGCCTGGTACTACAATTTTTACTGTCTCCTCTCCTTATTTCTACACAGGGGGTCACTGTGTCTTTTCCTATTGTTGCGCTATGTCCTGTAGTACATCTTGGCTCCATAATTGTTGTAGAGTTTCATGGACCTCGATGAGATTGGCCATGATATCTTCTATTTGTGCCTTTTTAATACAAAACACTTCTTCCCCCCTGTATTAGACCTTTTCCTCTATGAACTCTACATCATCCTCTGTCAGGTTGATGACTCGGTCTTTCGTGATGCATTTCCTCTATTTTCCCATCTCTTTTTTCTGCATTATCTTATGTATTGTCTATGAGGTCCACACCCCATTTGTTGTACCCTAGAGCCTCTCTTCTCCATCCTATGATGTATTCCACTTTACGCTTTGTCGTTGGTTTCCTATCCTTATCATTTTTTGTGTCCTCGTTGGTATTTTTGGCACTGGCTTGCATCCAGACAGTTGATTTCATGATGCATCCTTTCTATTATTATCAGCTAGGTTGTTTGTTCTCGTTGAAGAACCTATTTCAACCTTGTCCTTGGGCTTGGAGGTTTATGTTGTTATTGGCCTTGTTTCTATTTTTTTTATGGGTAGCTTCCACTGCACAGGTCGGTATTTGACTATCCAGTCAACTTATTTCTTAGTGACACAATATTTCATTTCTAGCCATGCCTTCTTTGGATCCCTTATGGCCTCAATCCACATGTTCTACCTATATTCCTTGAACCTAGCTATCCCTTATGTCTCTTGTATTACTTACAAAGGTATGCACCACACATTATCTATGCACTGTTGTATCTCTTCCAACAACATTGAAAAAGTTCTGTTGTTTTCTTGTCGAGTTTTGTTATCCTTGGCCTACTAGAGGGACTCATATTTGACCACATAACATTTCCCTTTCCTATCCAAGAAATATGATAACTTTGGCTCCTACTACCATACAAAAGCTATAATAATGATCATCCAAGAGTAATGGAACTCGGTTCCATTATCCCGCACATCTATACAATATATCAAAAATGGGTTCCACGAGTATGGTGCTTAGATGAACATTATTCCTTTCACGCATTGCATGGCTACTGCAATAACTCATCGTGGTACCCATAATAGTTATGCTAACTAATATGTGTTTTAATATGAAGGAATGAAAAATAAGTGTGCATATTTAGTCAATATGTCCACTACCACATAGATAAAATCGATGCCCTACACCTTTGGTAATCATGTGATGAAGTCCATGGAGATGCTATTCCACTTCTTCTCTAGAATTAACAATGGTTGAAGAAGTCTTGTAGGATATTTAAAATATGACTTATTATATTGGCAAGTCATTCATTCCCTCACATGGTGAATTACATCCCTCTTGATACCCTTCTAGTAAAATATCCCCCTCACCTACATGTAGGTTTTCAATTACCCCTGGTTCCCTGACAGTGGCACGTCATGTGTTTCCCTCAAAATATTATCCTTGAGTTTGTACTGAGGGGAAAGATAGATCATATATTTGTAGTACATGATGTCATCCACTACCTTGTGCCTTTCATATTGAATATTTCCCTCCATCATCTCACAGACTAAGGTTTTCTTGGAGTATTCGCACCAAAAGAATGGACTTCCAGTTTGTTGAGATCTCCCTCATGGAGAAAGTTCCATGTCTCCTGGATAAGGAGTCAAAACCTATTTTGTTTTTCCCTTTTACATACTCAATGTCAAAATCATTTTCTTGAACCTTACTAACCCATTTTTTCTACCTCTCACTCAGATGCCCCTACTCTAATAAATATTTGAAGATGTTATGGTCATTGCTAACCACAAAGTGTCCTCCTACCAGATAGTATCTAAAAATTCCCAATGCATGCATGATGGAAAACATCTCCTTATCATAGATTGGATATATATTCTATGGATCTCTTAGCTTTCTTATATCAAAATCTATAGGGTGTTGGTTCTATATCATTAATTCTTCAGTCCCCTCATTGGATGCATCACACTCCAGGACAAAGGGATGCGTGAAATTTGGGAGTCCTAATACTCGGAAATTGCTCATCACCCTCTTCATTTTTTCAAATTCTACTTGTGCATTCTTTAACCATTATAATTCCCCCTTCTTGGTGAGTTCTATAAATAGTTCTACCAATTGTGAAAATCATTTCACAAAGTTCCTATAATGACTGGATATCCTGAAGAATCCTGATAGATATATGAGTGATATAGAAGTGGGACAATACAATATGGTCTGAATCTTCTCCTGATGCACCTTTACTCCCTCAAGACCAACCAAGTTCCCTATATAGAAGATATTTGTCAACCCAAATTCACACTTTGGCTCCTTCAAAAAAAGTGATTGCTTGTCCATAATGGTGAGAATATGGTCCACATGATTCAAATGTTCCTACCACATTCTTCTATAGATCGGAAGATCATAAAAGAACACTAGTAATAATTTACTCAACTATTTGTATATGAAATATGAAATCCATCCTCCTATGTATATGAAATCCATCCTCATGATCTCACAATTCATTTTGAAATATCCAAGGGAATATAACTACTATACTCCCAACACCACATTGGTTTCTGCCAAATCCACCACATAAAATTCATCGGTCAACCTGTAGTTTCCCAATGTCAAATCCAACCCTCAAATCTTCTGAGTACAAGTGATCGTGTACCCATATTCTACCATCACATTGAATCCTTCAAATTTCTCTATGGGAATGTGTCTCCTCACAACCAGTGTTGCATTGATGAAAATGTGGGTGGTCCCACCATAAATCAGAGTGGTAAATTTCTATCCCTACAAGATACCCTTGATCATAAAATCATAATACCTGGGCACTCCTGAAAGTGTGCCAATGGTTACTTTATTGACTCCTTGTAGTGGATTTTGTTCGACAATCTCAATATCAGGTCTCTTCCCCACCATTTATTTGTCCACTATCCTATTTATGAGCTACCTCATCTTCATCATCATCCTCCTCATCGAAAAGCACATTCATGTAGTGTAATTTCCCTTTTCCCATGCAATGGTGTCCTAGTTCCCAAGGTTCTTTGCAGTTGTAGAAAAATGTCTTTTGTCTTATCTCTCTTCGTGTCTCCTCATCCATTATGTCCCTTGTTCTCCATGGTTTTTGGGGAGGCTTCATAACCAAACACTTCTAATAACAACTATATAATACTCCTAAAAACAAATATCTAATGGTTGCAAGGGAGTTGTATAACCTACTACAAAAACAATACAAAGAAAACCTAGAATGATGCCAAATATATGATGTCCATTGCTCCAAGGATATCCAAGCCCTACACTATTCTACTCCAATAATGTTTTCTCTACAAGAGGCCCTCCAATATTTGTTGCAACCCTCACAAGCGCGATCTGAACTGACTGATGCAATCCTTGATCGCATAGGTCCTCACAGGATAACTGCAGGATGTCTACCAGAGCTTCATGGCACAATATTTGCTCAACCCATGGGGGTATGTCCTCTCACTATTTTCCTAAAACCCTCTTGACACCCGGGTAAAATCATGAATATGGGTAACACTTTTGTGAGAATTGGGTCTCCAAAATTCCTAGAGGCATTTTTTCAACCGAAAAAATGTTCATAGAAATTTTTTCAGTCGAAACATTTTTCGACCAAAAATTTACATGTCAAATTGAAGGATGCCTTGAAGGTGCCCTCAAAATTTGTATACAATATTTTTTGGATTTGTTTCATCTTATGGTAAGAATATTTCATCCGAAATAAATTTCGTCCGAAAGGTTTGTTTTTAATGGATTCCGTTAAAAAAAAGATTTCGGCTGAAAGAATGTTTCGGCCAAAAACCTGAAAATGGGACTGTTTGAAGGAAACTCCAAATTCTCTCCATCTTAATTGATATTTGGATGCAGTAGACTCCTACAAATACTCAAAATTTAGTTTTGTAATTGATACCAACATTTGTGAAATTGAATCTACTTTCATTGGAGATAAAAAAAAATCATTTTCATTGTTTTTATCTAATTTTATTTAATTCTATAAAAAAATCACTGCATAAGATTTTTAGGTGAGATTATGATTCAGTGAATTGAAAAATCCATATCTCTAAAAATACATAGTGGAAAATAATGGAAAATTTATACTCATAATCCTTAAACTGTTCTCTTCAAAAGCGTATTTTTAGATTTTACTTTTAAGTAAAAATTAATATAGATACATGGTGGGAGAAAACATGTGTTTAAAACATGTAACTTTTTTAGATTGGTCAACTTCAAAAAATTCTAGAAATTATAATTTTCATCCGTTAGATTCAAAACTATAGTCTTCAAAAAATAGAGTCTTTGTATATTGTTGTAGTATATTTCATTTGTCAAAAAAAAAAGGTTTAATAATGGATACATTGTTGGGGAAAAAAGTAACTCATTATCTTTCCGTTCTTTTTAAAGGAACATACTCTCAAACAATTACCAAATTGACATATCAAATCTCAATAAAACAAAATTGGAAAATAGTCAGTAGAAAGCTAACAAAATTCCCCACAAGTTTTTTTTTTACAGTAAAGTAAAATTATAAATAAAAAAATTTCTTTTTTTTACTGGATGTTGAAGAACCTGTTAAAATAAAATAAAAATTCTCATAAAACAAGAAAAAAGGTTACCCATCTTCATGATTTTACCCACTTGTGGATTTTATGATCGACCTCTTCCATAAAATGTTGTGAATCCCCTGCGCAACGTGATATTCCCCCAAACTATATCCAATATGAAAATAACACTACAATGTACTTGAATGTGGATTCTAGATGAATCTTCCTCCTTGTCTAGCTAGGGTGGATATTGTGCCACCGAAACTAAACTTAAATGGAAGGGTTTTGAAAAATGCTAATGAAAAATTATATCAAAGAGCTCATCAATAAGAGATTAATTCATAATTCCAAAGAGAAGGGTTGCCCCTCTATTTATCCTTCCTCCAGTTCTTCTTGAGCTTTCCCCATTTTGATCAAACCAAACCCTCATTTTATTTTCCCTCCAATTTCATTAAAATGAAGTTATTTATTTTATTTAATGTCACTTTAGGGTTTGACACCAAATAAACCTTCTTGACTCCATTTTTCCTTGATGACTATAACCTTCGGGAGTTGTATAGGCTATCGAGTCATCCTCTATCATGATCAATTGAAAGGGGGACATTACATATGACTATCTATGAAAAATACATACTCAAAGTATTGTGATCTTATATGATACATATACCTTATAATACTCATATTTTTGGGTCAAAAATACCAAATTCAATCCCGAAATCAGAAAGTGGCATTTCAAGAATCACATTTTAATTCCAAGTTTAGAGTTACCACATTTTCCCTCCTTGGCCTTAAATATTGGTAAATTTGCAAACAAAGACCTTAAAATTGATCCCCAATTAAAAAAAGTGTTCTCCCATAATCACATTTTTTCCCACAGTTAAAATTACAACTTGCTTGAAACCGTGGTTTTAACAACCGATACCATTCTAAACATAAACCTTAAAATTGAACTTACATTCAAAATGAGTGTTAGTAGAAACACCCCTTTTCTCGGGGTTAATATCAAAACTTGCGTGAAATTGTGTCCTTGACACCTAGTAGAATTTTAAACTAAAACCTCAAAATCAATATTTGAATCAAAGTGTGGTAGTTACAAGTAGCACATTTTTATTTTTCAATCTTAAGATTGCAACATTTTTGAAAATATGACCTAAAA
>JZKD02S1771177.1:1133543-1143889 GCA_000966675.3 Picea glauca
GCGATGGAGAGAATGAGCGGTAGAAGATCTGCAATAATATACAAGATCAGCAAAATCGTCGAAACAAAGAGGATAATTCGACGATGGAACAAACTGGCCTACATTCATGGAGTAAACATTGGCATAAAGCAGATGCTGTCGATGAGATTTTCTTACTGTTACGATGAAGGTGTGCAGGATAAAATAAGTGGCGATTCAGAGAGCACGTCCGGTGGCGTCCCTGGCGATGTGTCGGAAGGGCATCTGGCTGTTTATGTCGGGAAGGAGGAGGAGGTGCTGGAGCGCGTTGTTATTCCGGTGGCTTATTTAAGCCATCCGCTCTTCTTGAAACTCCTCCACAATGCCGAAGAGGAGTTTGCCTTCAATTATCCTCACGGTCGTCTTACGATTCCCTGCGACCCGGCCCTGTTCGCTCTCATTATTGACGGCGTTAGACATAACGGTAATCATCACCATGGCGTCGACATTGGCCACCGACTTGCATAGATCCATACGAAACCTTTGCATATAAAATTAACAATTTATGTGGATGTTTCTAGTGACTGATTACGGGGTGACAATATTTACTTATTGGGTTTAACGTCTGTTTAGTGATTGATTCGGAGACGATTAAATTTATTTATTGGCTTAACGCCATAAAACGGTTTTATTGTATTAGTTTGATGTTTTAAAATTGTAATTTTGTTTTAAAATTAATATTTTTTTAATAGTTTATTCAAAGTTAATGTCTTAAATTAGTTTTTATATTTAAAAAATCTTTTATTATAACTCCCTACCGGCATGTTATATTGTAATCAGTTTTGAAATGACCGTCTATTAGTTGTCGTTGACCCCAAAAAATTTATGAGTTTTCTCATGATTTAACTTTATACATTGAATTTTATTATTATTTTTTACTGGATGTGGAAGAACCTATTAAAATAAAATAAAAATTTTCATAAAACATGCAAAAGTGTTATCCATCTTCATAATTTTATTCACTTGTGGATTTTATTCAGAAAATGCTGTGAATCCCCTGCACAATGCGATATTCCCCCAAACTATATCCAATATGAAATTAACACTACAATGTACTCGAATGTGGATTCTAGATGAATCCTCCTGCTTGTCTAGCTAGGGTGGATATTGTGCCACCGAAACTAAACTTAAATGGAGGGCTTTTGCAAAACGCTAATGAAAAATTGGATCAAAGAGCACATCAATAAGAGATCAATTCATAATTCCAAAGAGAAGGGTTGCCCCTCTATTTATCCTTCCTCCAGGTCTTTTTGAGCTTTCCCCATTTTGATCGAACCAAACCCTCATTTTATTTTCCCTTCAATTTCATTAAAATGAAGTTATTTATTTTATTTAATGTCACTTTAGGGTTTGACACCAAATAAACCTACTTGACTCTAATTTTCTTTGATGACTATATCCTTCGGGAGTTGTATAGGCTATCGATTCATCCTCTATCATGATCAATTGAAAGGGGGACATTACATCTGACTATCTATGAAAAATACATACTCAAAGTATTGTGATCTTATATGATAAATATACCTTATAATACTCATATTTTTGGGTCAAAAATACCAAATTCAATCTCGAAATTAGAAAGTGGCATTTCAAGAATCACGTTTTAATTCCAAGGTTAGAGTTACCACATTTTCCCTCCTTGGTCTTAAATATTGGTAAATTTTCAAACAAAGACCTTAAAATTGATCCCCAAATAGAAAAAGTGTGCTCCCATAATCACATTTTTTCCCACAGTTAAAATTACAACTTGCTTGAAAGCGTGGTTTTAACAACCGATACCATTCTAAACAAAAACCTTAAAATTGACCTTACAATCAAAACGAGTGTTAGTAGCAACACCCCTTTTATCGGGGTTAATATTAGAACTTGTTATATATATATATATATATATATATATATATATATAAAAGAAACAAACAAAGATTAAAAAATATATTAAAACAAATCAATGAAAATTGAATATAAAAAATATATATATCAATTACATTAAAAATGAAGAAGGGAAAATATATTTTAAGAAAGGGAAGAAAAACAATTTCATCAAAAAATTATCTCTATCTATCTATGTATACATATATAAGACATTTAAAATACATCACTTAAAAAAATTAAAATTTAAAAGAAAAAACATTTATTAAAAAAAAAGAAAATAGAGGATAACCCATTGTTATACGAGAGTTGTGTGGGGAGGTAATGAAGGACGAGAACATCCCTATGCCTCCTCGCTCAATCCCCCTATGGATTGTGTGTCAAAATGGGTTTACAAGGGGGAATTACTCATACAAACCTGTCATTTTAGGAAATCCATGGGAGGAGGGAGAGAGGGGGCGGGACCCCTCCCCTCCATGATCACCCCCTTCCCCCACTATGACCCACTTGTAAAGACAAGTTCTTTTACAAGTATGTCATGGGGGAGGGAGTGATGGGGAAGGGTCGAACCCCTCCATAATCCCTCCTCCCCCCTCCCCCGCCCCCCCCCCAAAAAAAAATGGCCTACTTGTACTAACATGTTTCTTGACATAGATGCATCTTTAGTGACACATTTATAAATTGGTCATTACAAGCAAGTTGCATTAAAAGGAAGTAGGTGTAAAGTTATGGGGAGGGGATCCTCCCTACCTAACTCACCTATATAGATGGGTTTATGGGAAGATATTTCCATAAATCCCCTTGTTCACAAAGATCGCCAATCTCATCCAATACCCCACAACATTTCTGGTTTTATTTTTATTATTTTTAAATTTAATTTGTGTTTTTAATTTTTTTTTTTTAAATTTGTTTTCTCATAGTATACTTTAAATTATTATAATTTTTTTTTTTTTTTAATTTTAGTTCACTTTTATTTATTTTTAAAAATATTTCCTCTAAACAAACACATATAGGGTTGTTTCTCTATGTTTTTCCTCCATCTTTTTTTATTTTTTATTTTTATTTTCTAATGTTTTTTTATTTTTTGGTAAAATGTGACTTTTTAGGTAATGGTTTGAAAAAGGTTGTAATTTTTAGCTCAAAGTCCAAAAAAATTGGTTACTTGTAATTCGACACTTTAAAACAAGTTTTAATATTAACCATGCAAAAAGGGATACTGTTATTAGCACAATTTTTTTATTCGGATGAAAATTTTAAGGTTTATATTCAGAATAGTAGCAATTGCCAAGGCCATGATTTCAATCAAGTTCTAATTTAACCGTTCCCTTAAAATATAGGTAGTTGGAGAATTGTTTTTCCATTTAAGTGTCAATTTTGAGTTTTTTTGTTTACAACTTAACAAATCAAGATTGAATTTTTTTGTAATTTCAACCCAAAAATATTGTTACTAGTAGCGCCACTTTTTCAAATGGGGATATAAATATCCACTAAATATGACGGTTTAAAGAATGATAACTTTGAGGGGTTCTCATCGAGTTCATAACTATGTATAAAGTTGGAAAATACTTAAATGCATTTTAACTAAATAGACCAATTCCATTTATTTTGTAAAGGAAATCATCTTTACAAATTTTGGCTTAACAAAAAGCTTGAGGACACTAGTCGTGCCATTTACCTTAATCATTTAAAAATAATTTATACACTCCACTAGAAGACATTGAGATCTACAATCTAAAAAAAACCCTTTTCATTTCAAGGATATAATCTCTTTCATAATTTACAAATATATATAAATTAATATTATAGAATTTTCAAAAACTACCCCTCACTACAACAATACCCCTCACTACAACAATAGGTTCTCTACAATTCTGCAATTTTTTTTAAGAAAATTTTGTCCTTTAATTGCACTAATGAAAACAATACATTACATTTTAGGATATTATTGTTATTCAATATTAACATTGCTATGAGGGAATCACTAAAGACAATCAATAACTTACACTCACCCATAAAACAACTCTATAGAAAGGGCATAATGAAAACATAAAACCCTAATTGTGCAGAAACAGAAATCTAGAGGTACACGGTTTTGTCATTGCATTTATATGTAGGTCGATCTCATCATCCGTCAAAGAATCCTATGCTGGATAATGGTCGAGATTGTATTCGTATGTAGCTCGAGCTCATCATCCCTCAAAGAATCCCACGCTTTGATTTGGTAAAGTGTCTTGGGTCCTTGTCATAAACAATTTACATTAGTTTCCTTGTCATAAACAATTTACACGAGTTTGAAGGTTTTAGATTAACTCACCTTAATTGCTAGACTTAGAGTTGGAAATTGTGATTGCATAGGTTTTATGTTTCGATTATGGCTATTCACTATACTTGGAAAGAAAAACATTTTGATAGTTGTATAGAAAATCAAAAGTTGGCATTTATCTTTATCATCTAAAATTGATGTTCATTCAAATATTTTTTTTTTCATTATACTCTTTTTTCCATTTCATAAAATTAATGTAAGATTTTTTATTATTTTTTTCCATTATACTTTTTTTCAATTTCATAAAACTGATATAAAAAAATTTATTCCTTTTTTTTTCATTATACTCTTTTTCAATAATTGAAAAAAGAAAAAATTGTGTTCATTTCATTATACTCTTTTTCCCTGAAAGAAGAAAAAAATGTTTTTCTTCCATAAAATTGATGTAAGTTTACTCATTTTTTTTTCATTATACTCTTTTCCATAATTGGAAGAAGAAAATAAAATTGATATAAGATTTCTTACCCCTTTTTTTTCATTATAATCTTCTTTTTTTTTCATTATAAGATTTCTTACCCCTTTTTTTCCATAATTGAAAGAATAAAAACTTGGCGTTCTACACCATGGCGAGTTAGTCCTTGCAACCTTATTTGATGATAAGATGTCGAGTATTTGCAATTGATGGGTAATTACGCCAAAAGAACCCTCTCCTACTTTTTCGTTCTCATGGTTGCCCGAACCTTACATTGTTGAAATTATCACCCTATCTTAAACAATAGTGTGTAATGTTAGTATCGTATCTTCCATCAAATTATTTTTTGATTCATGTATACTTATATAGTTATACAATACCATGATTTAATTAAATAACTTATCATCTATATACAATGATGTAAGTCGAATTTGGTCTGAGCTGGAATCTAATAAAATATAAAGTGTTGGTTATTTGGTTTAGTTGCCAAGCAATAACCAGCATGTCCGTTCATGTTAGAAAGACGGCCAAAAGAGATGAACAAACAATTCTGAATCATTAAAGAGATAATAAGCAACTAAATGAATAACAAACCATAAAATATGTAAATGGCATGATAGGCAATGGTAAGCTTTAATCAGCATGTACCTTTATATTCCAAGGTAAAATAATTAAATTTTTTCATCACGGATGTATAACTCTGTCAAGTTTCGCATCAGAACATGAATGAATGCATACGTTGGCTAAGACGGGTCAAAGTTTATAGTTAATAATCAATATGGAGTTTAGTTCTTATGAGTCTTTTTATTATCAAATTATTGGTTCACTTGTTTTTAATATTTTTGCTATCTACCAATTTTGTTTAAATATATGGATTTGTTAAAAAAATTATTAATATTTTTGTGATGTATCAATATTATTAATAACAATCATTTTATTTTATAAAAGTGGTTGATATAAGTCTATAGGCACCATTTATTCATCTTTTCAAACTAATGGATATCAGTCACTTTTATAAATTGGTTGTACCCACTTTTATAAAGTAATTGTTGCTAGTTGATGGTCGACATACCTTTGAGACCACTATTAATATATTAATACATAATTAATGTATTAATTAATTATTACATTAATATTATATTAATGTATATAAATTAATGAGATCTATTAACGTAATGTATTAGTATTTGTAGGACTCTGCTACCTCCAAAGATGTAGTAAGATGGAGAGAATTTGCAGTTTCCTACAAAGAGTCCCACTTTCAAGTTTTCGGCTGGAATATTCTTCCAGCTGAAACCTAGTTTTTAATAGAAAAATAATTCATCCGAAAAACATTGTACATGAATTTCTAGGGCGCCGTTAAATTTGACATGCAAATTTTCGGCCGAAAAAGGTTTTGACTGAAAAAATTCCTAGCATCATTTTTTCAGTCGAAAAATTGCCGCTAGGAATTTTGGAGACCTGATTGTCACGAAAGTGTTACCCAACTTCATGATTTTACCCATGCATGAGATCCCAAATAAGAGTCATAAAAAATTCCTCTCTGCGAATCTACTCTGCTTCCTTGTGCTACATTTCTTTGATGACGCCATTGATGCCCTCAATCGCTTGCTTGATGGCCGCCAAACACTCCTGGAGAAATTCCCTCCCCACATAATGGGTGAAAATAGGAGGGGTAGAGGAGGTGGAGCTAAGTTAGAGGAGGAGGTGGGGGACTCAGAACAAGGAAGGGGGGAGGACGAAGAAGAGAGAGGAGAGGAGGGAATGAGGCAGGAGGAGGTGACAGGAGGTGGATGTGGAGGTTGGCGAGGGTGTGACAGGCTAAGCTTTGGTGCGAAGATTAGGGAGTTTCCTTGGTTGTCGAACCATTTGAATCGGCAAGTGTAGGGAGATGACAGTGGAGAAAAATCAAGAGTGGTGGCATGTGAAGGAAAATCAGGTGTAATGGAATGAGTGGGGTAAAAGGGAGGCTTCGGGATGGAGGCACACACAGGGTCTTGGGGAAAGCTCGGACGAACCTACTTGCCTCGTCCTCTCGAGCCCTTTCCTTTTGCAGCATACCAGGTCGTGCCTCTTTTCGACTTACCTTTGAGTCGAGGCATCAACAAAGCCATTGGAAACCATAAATGGAGCTCGTGGATGATGTTGCTCGAAGGGCGAGAGACGAGCCAAAACTAGAAATAATGACATATTTGAGGAAACGTGTTGGACGCAGAGGGCCAAGTGCTTCGCGGAAGCTTGAGATAGAGGAAAAAGATTGGACCAAGTGTGAGAGGAGGCCAGGACTTGACAGGCCAACGATCGAATGAGTCATGGCTCTCCAAAACATAGGCCTAAAACCGCAAAGCTAGGCAGGGTGATGAGACTCTCACTTTTTCCATTCCATGGCCATTAACGCTCCCACGAACAGAGGCAACATAACATTAAACTGAACCAAAATTAAATGACTATAGAGGGGCGACAACCGAGACGTTAAATTCATGGATTAATGATGGAGGTTGAATACGCCCTGAGCTGACTCAAAGTGGTGAGAAACTAAACCATGTGTCCACCCATCGATGTCCACCCGTCGAAATCACCCCATCCAAGAATATGTATTAGTATTATTAATACTCTAAGATATTAATATTTATATTTATATTAAAACATAGATATTAATATTACAAAATTTATTCGTTAAAAAAAATCAATATATTATTAAAGTTTTAATACCTTAATAAATACATTATTAAAATATTAATACATTAATAATACATTATTAAAATATTAATACATTAATAATACATTCTTATTAATATATTAATATTGAACTCAAATCTAATAAAATATAAAAATATGAAGTATTAGTTATTTGGTTTCGAATCTAATAAAACCTAAAGTATTAGTTATTTGGTTTAGTGGCCAAACCATAACCAGCATGTCCGTTCATGTTAAAAAGACTGCCAAAAGAATGAATGAATGAATCAGAACATGAATCAATGCATACGTTCTTAACAGATTATAGAGTTTAGTTATTATCAAATTATTGGTTCATTTGTTTTTAATATTTTTTTCATGTAATAATTTTGTTTAAATATATGAATTTGTTAAAAAAAATTAATATTTTTTTTCTGATGCATCAATATAATTAGTAATAACTATTTTATAAAAGTGGTTAATATATTTTTATAGGCGCCATTTATTCATCTTTCTAAATTAATGGATATCAACCAGTTTTATAAAGTGGTTGTTGCTAATTGATGAAGAACATCACTTTAGGACCACCATTAATATATTAATACATAATTAATGTATTAATTAATTATTACATTAATATTATATTAATGTATACAAATTAATAAAATCTATTAATATAATGTATTATACTAATCTAATAGATAATAATATTATATAAATGTAATCTTTAAATTAAAGTATTACTTTACATTAATGTAGTTGAGTGATACATTAATAATGTAATGTATAAATTAATTAATAAATTTATACATTATTAATTAATACATTGTTAAAATATTAATACACTAATAATATTTTTTTTTTTAAGTAAAAAAGTAGAACCTGCGATATTAAGTTATCAAATAAACCTTGACAAAATGTACAAAGATATAGGTCTGAGCCACCAAAAATGTTGTCATTTTACCGGAAACCAGCATGGTTTGGAGAACTGTTTTTCCCTCTATCCTCTCTGGAGGAAACCAGGACAGATGGCTATAGTCCAAGTGAACATGTAACAGTAGCATGATTAAACAAAGAAACAAAATAGCATAGAAGATCCTAGATACCCAGTGACCTGTCACCCTTGCTTGTCTGTCACGTGGACCCATCTGGGATGTCGAATGCCTGTGCACAGAGAGGGTACTTCCTCTTAGCTGGAGCATTGGAGTACGCATCAAGGAGCAGGTCCAAACATTGGCCCATGAGAAGGGCTTTGTGCTCCAGGTCTGCCATGTGGCCTCGGAGTTTGAACACCAGAGCCAGATGCTCTGCATGGAGGAAATACCATGCAAGCCATTAACTGCGTCGTCGAGGATTACGTCCCCACTTCCATAGTTGTTCCATCTCTGGCTTCGAGCTCCAACAGTTCTGCACCGGCCGCTTCCTCCTTCCTCACTGGGCTATTCTCGTTCGTGTTCTCTTCGGCACAATCCTTGTCCCAAGTTTCTTCCTCGATTGTTTCCTGCACAACATGGCTGGTGGGGCTGTGGTCACCCTTCCATGGTATCTCTTCAACAATGCACCCAGGGATATCATCTGGCAACTCAATTTTAGGACCGCTTCCATCCTGATAGTTCGCCGCCATGGCTTGGGGTTCCAGGGTGGTCGCCAATTCCTCAATGAACGATATTTCTTCAACCTAACAAGTAGGAAACGCATCCTCGACACCCTCCTCCAACCTATTTCCAGGCTCAATTGCCATGGTTTCACTGTTACACACGACCCCAGTCTCCACAATGATGGCATGCAGAGCCAATTGGTGAGCGCGAGCCTTTTTTCGAGGAATGGAGGTCACCAACGATAGAGTGGGCTCCAGCATCTCCTTCCTTTGCCTCTGTGCTTTGTGGGTGTACCAGGCCGAGCCATGGCGAGGCCTACCATGCTTCCTGTTCATGTTTTCCACGGGATATATAATAATACAGAGAGGATGCAGCGAGATGAGAGTAAGCCAAGATGAGAAGGAAATAGAGCTGCACCAGAGCTCCCAAATGGCGGGGAGACTCGAAGCGAGAGCAAACCAACTCTATCCAGGCGCTTGAAAAGACAAATTGCCAAAGACCGGATTCACCTAGCTATCCATAGACCCTATCATGTTGAGTGTGTTGTGAGCGAGAGTTTTCGCGCGAGGGAGGTGTCCCTCCTCCGTATATCGGCTATAATGGTCGTCTACCATCGTAAATGCAAGGCAAATGGGTGGCGGCCATCAGCATTTATGCTGTGGCTCAGTGCAGAACCAGGTGGCGAGGAGCTGCCGCATGTCACCCCATCCGGGGCAATACACTAATAATATTAACGATACATTAATATAGTATATTAATATAATGTATAAATTAATATTTTTAATTTACATTAATATATAAAGTAATTTATTAATTGAATAATACATTAATAATGTAATTTAATTAATTTGTATATTAATGTATAATGTAGGGGATAATAATTAATTCATACATTATTTATAAAATATTTATTAATATTTTAATATATTAATATTTTTATTAAAATATAAATATTGATATTACAAAATTAATACATTAAAAAGTATCAATATAATATTAAAGTATTAATATCTTAATGAATATATTATTAAAATATTAATTATTTATAGATTAATAATAATAATACTAATTAATTAATAATTTGTTAATAAATAAATAAAATTTAAAATTCAAATTCTGAAAGTTAAAACAAATGTTTAAAATATTAATAGTGATGCTAGTGTACTAACCAACTAAAGAAAATATAATGATGATGCATGTGCACTAACCAACGCAGAGAACAAGTCAGAAAAGAAAAAACAAAATAGAAGAGGACCCAGAGTGAATGACCAGTGCCAAACCCACATAACACACTGACATTATAAGAGGAATAGTGAACATATAAAGTGGATAATCTCAGAATTTTCTTTTAATAGATTGACAGTTCTAAGAATTACTGAGGTGTCACAAAAGTACTCGCAGGATTTGATCTCAGGGTTAATTTCGTCGGATAGTGTTGATCTTAATGGGA
>JZKD02S1771177.1:1146256-1159359 GCA_000966675.3 Picea glauca
TTGGGAGGGGTGGTGGTGGGATTCGGCGTGAAGGTAGTTGTCTGTGTGAGTTTTCTTCCTAAAAACTTTGTGCCCAAGTGTACCATCATGTTTCCTAGTTATAAGCACATCTAGGCAGGGTATGCTATTGTTATCTTCTAGTTCCATGGTGAATTTAATGTCTTTAGAAATCCCATTGAAGTGCTCAAAGAATTTGTCCATTTCTTCTTTTCCATGAGGCCATATGACGTTGGTGTCGTTCAAATACCTTTTCCATCTGGATGGTTTGAGGGGGTATGTTTCAAGGGCATTATTCTCAAATTTTTCCATGTATAGGTTAGCTACAATTGGGGATAAAGGGGATCCCATGGCTACTCTGCTTGTTTGTTCAAAAAACTCTCCTTGGAAGCTGAAGAAAGTTGATTTTAGACACACTTCTGCTAGTCTAGCTGTTTGCGGGTCTGCTACCTCCTTTATGACTTGAATGGCCTCATTTAGCGGGATCTTAGTAAAAAGTGACACTACATCAAAGCTGATGAGCATATCCTTTGAATCAATTTTCTCCTCTTTTATGAGTTCCATGAAGTCTCTTGAATCCTTGATGTAGGAGTCTGTTTTGCCAACTAGTGGTCTTAGGATTCCTGCCACGTATCTAGCTAGTTCATAGGTTGGGGAACCGATTGTGTTGACGATTGGTCTTAGAGGGGTTCCTTCCTTGTGGATCTTAGGGAGTCCATAAATTCTAGGGTTAATTTGGCAGCTTGGGGTTAATAATTTTTTCATCCATTCATCGAGGTTGGAGACTTTAATGGCCTTCTTGACTTCTTTGATGACCATGGATATAGGGTTGTTGTCCAGCTTCTTGTAACTACTAGTCGTGGTGAGATGCTCCATCATTTTGATGTTGTAGTCTGTTTTGTTCATGACTACTGTAGCCCCTCCTTTATCAGCTTTAAGAATTACAATGTTTTCATTGTTTCGTAGGTTTTTAATAGCTTCTTGGTCCTTTTTGCTGATGTTGTTTTTAGGTGTTTTTTCATTCTTGAGGACCATGGCGCAGTCTTGCCTAATGACATCTTTATCTTCTTCATTAAGATTTTTAATGTTGTCCTCTATGCTGCAGACAATGTTCTCAACTGGGACGGTCTTTGGAGCAATGGCGAACGCTAATCCTTTCATTAGGATATTAATTTCTTCCTTGCTAAGATCCAGGCTGGACAGGTTAACTACTTTCCTGTCATCATTCGCTGTGGTTTTATCACTGTCATTGGTGTTATCTTTGTTGCCTTCCGCGTCATCATTTGTTGTGGCTTTATCACTGTGATCGGCGTTATCTTTGTTTCCTGTCGCGTCCCTTTTTGCTATTAGACTTTTTAATTTATGTGCGTGGCGTTCTACAGCTTTGCGTCCTTCTCTGTCTCCCTTCAACGCAGTGATGACATCCATTACTGTCCAAAGGTCCATACGAATTTCGTGCGCGAGATGTAGGTGAAGTTTCAATGTGTTTTTTGATAGAGCGTCCAGTGCTGTGCGCGTTCTCCTTAATTCTCCCCGGATTAGGGCACGACTGAGCCGTTCAAAGGCTTTGTGGTTCCATCTGCTACGAATTTTGTGACTGATGATGGCAAAAATCGGGGTTAGGTTATTGTCTCTGCATTTTTTAAGGAAATCGAGATCAGCAGCTCGTCTAACAATTTTGATCTGTAGTTTTTCCAGTAAAGGAAAATTGTTCCAGGTTTCCCTTCCGTACAGGGAAGATATTGATGTTTTTAAGTTTCTGTGGTGAGGAGTTTCACATATGTTTTTCGGATTATCCACAGTTGGTATCATTTCATCGTCGACGTTTTGAATCCGAATCAGGATTCATCATGAGGACTAATCGTCGAGTTAGAGCTAGTTGATCGTCATCAATTAATACTATAAATGCAGGACAATTAAAATTTATTTGATTTGAGTCGGTTGTCTTTATTTTCAGAATATAATATAATTTAATAAAAGAGACTTAATATTAATGGGATTTAATTCAGGGTTTTGCGAATAATAGCTAGTGTGTAAAAACTAGGTTAAATGAGGCTTAATATTATTTGTTTAGGGTTTTAGGTAATTTGTTAGGTTTTACTCTTACTTAGTTATTTAATAAAAGTGGTTTTCTTTTAGTTATTTAATTGTTTTTAGGGTTTAGTTAATTAGGTTTTACTTTTAATTAATTATTTAGTAGTGTTAGTGTAACTGTAGTGGGGTTATTAGTGGTTAATCTTAATAACATAGGATAACAATGTGTATTAATATTGAGGATTACCTATTTAGTTATTTTRTTTAAGSACTAGGTTTTAGTTATATTTAGTTAATAGAATTGATAGTGATATAAGTTAGTGGTAATAATATCTAGTGAGGGTATTAGGGTTTTTTWAAAGGATTAGGGTTTAAATTAATAAGTGTATTGTCTAGTGAGGGTATTAGSGWGTGTAAAGGATTASGGTTTAATTAATAAAGTGTGTAGAGACAAGTTWTTRATAAGAATTTTAATAGTAGTATTAGGACTGGATAGACCCCTAAACCTATTYAATTTAAACCAAAACAAGTGGGAAAAGAAAAGAAAAGGTCGGTGTCAAAYCTAATTTGTCCCAGGATGTTCCTTTAATTGGTTGATTAATGGTTGCCAAAAGCTACTTACCTCTAGGCCACCATCTCTGTTCATGTTGTTGGGGTGCTTGATTATTTCTATAGCTTCTCTTAAGCGTCTTTTGTAGTAGTGAGCCTCTTTTGCTAGTATCTTGGTATCCTCAAGGCAAACATGATGTTTGGTTTTGTGGGAGTGTTCTGCTAAGGTAGAGGTACGGGTACGTTCCTTTCTAATGTCCGCTTCGTGTTCCTTAATCCTTACCTGGAATGATCGTCCAGATTCACCAATGTAACATTTCCCACATGAACATGACACCTTGTAGATGCCTTTCTCTTGTCGGTTGTCTATAGGCTCCTTTACAGACTTCATTCTTTGTCTGATAGTGATTAGGGGTTTGAAAGAGGTCATAATTTCTTTTCTTCTTAAAACCTTGGCAATCTTGTCTGTGACACCTCGAATGTAGGGAAGAAAGGCTCTACTGTTTGAGGTTTGATCATTCTGTATACGAGTCCTCCTTTCTTTCTTATCCATTTCCTTCTTGATGTCCCTATCTCTATATCCAATGTTCTTGAAGACCTTAGTTAAGTGGTCTATTTCTTCTTTGAGATGTTCCTTGTCAGAAATTCTTGTTTCCCTTGTGTCCATGGTGTTGAGAACCCCATTTTTTGGGAGGGGTGGTGGTGGGATTCGGCGTGAAGGTAGCTGTCTGTGTGAGTTTTCTTCCTAAAAACTTTGTGCCCAAGTGTACCATCATGTTTCCTAGTTATAAGAACATCTAGGAAGGGTATGCTATTGTTATCTTCTTGTTCCATGGTGAATTTAATGTCTTTAGAAATCCCATTGAGGTGCTCAAAGAATAAATGTCCAGTTCTTCTTTTACATGAGGCCATATGACGTTGGTGTCGTTCACATACCTTTTCCATCTGGATGGTTTGAGGGGGTATGTTTCAAGGGCATTATTCTCAAATTTTTCCATGTAGAGGTTAGCTACAATTGGGGATAAAGGGGATCCTATGGCTACTCCGCTTGTTTGTTCAAAAAACTCTCCTTGGAAGCTGAAGAAAGTTGATTTTAGACACACTTCTGCTAGTCTAGCTGTTTGTGGGTCTGCTACCTCCTTTATGACTTGAATGGCCTCATTCAGCGGGATCTTAGTAAAAAGTGACACTACATCAAAGCTGATGAGCATATCCTTTGAATCAATTTTCTCCTCTTTTATGAGTTCCACGAAGTCTCTTGAATCCTTGATGTAGGAGTCTGTTTTGCCGACTAGTGGTCTTAGGATTCCTGCCACGTATCTAGCTAGTTCATAGGTTGGGGAACCGATTGTGTTGATGATTGGTCTTAGAGGGGTTCCTTCCTTGTGGATCTTAGGGAGTCCATAAATTCTAGGGGTAATTTGGCAGCTTGGGGTTAATCGTTTTTTCATCCATTCGTCGAGGTTGGAGACTTTAATGGCCTTCTTGACTTCTTTGATAACCATGGATATAGGGTTGTTGTATAGCTTCTTGTAACTACTAGTCGTGGTGAGATGCTCCATCATTTTGGTGTGGTAGTCTGTTTTGTTCATGACTATTGTAGCCCCTCCTTTGTCAGCTTTAAGAATTACAATGTTTTCATTGTTTCTTAGGTTTTTAATAGCTTCTTGGTCCTTTTTGCTGATGTTGTTTTTAGGTGTTTTTGCATTCTTGAGGACCATGGCGCAGTCTTTCCTAATGGCATCTTTATCTTCTTCATTGAGATTTTTAATGTTGTCTTCTATGCTGCAGACAATGTTCTCAACTAGGACAGTCTTTGGAGCAATGGGGAACCCTAATCCTTTCTTTAGGATATTAATTTCTTCCTTGCTAAGAACCAGGCTGGACAGGTTAACTACTTTCCTATCATCGTTTGCTATGGTTTTATCACTGTCATTGACATTATCTTTGTTGCCTGTCACGTCATCATTTGCTGTGGATTTATCACTGTCATCGACGTTATCTTTGTTGCCTGTCGCGTCCCTTTTTGCTGTTAGACTTCTTAATTTATGTGCGTGGCATTCTATGGCTTTGTGTCCTTCTCCGTCTGCCTTCAACGCAGCGCTGGCATCCATTACTGTCCAAAGGTCCATACAAATTTCGTGCGCGAGATGTAGGTGAAGTTTCAGTGCATTTTTTGATAGAGCGTCCAGTGCTGCACGCGTTCTCCTTAATTCTCCCCGGATTAGGGCACGACTGAGCCATTCAAAGGCTTTGTGGTTCCATCTTCTACGAATTTTGTGACTGATGACGGCAAAAATCGGGGGTAGGTTATTGTCTCTACATTTTTTAAGGAAATCGAGATCAACAACTCGTCTAACAATTTTGATCCGTATTTTTTCGAGTAAACGGAAATTGGTCCAGGTTTCCCTTCCATACAGGGAAGATATTGTTGTTTTTAAGTTTCTGTGGTGAGGAGTTTCACATATGTTTTTCGGATTATCCACAGTTGGTATCATTTTGTCGTCGACGTTTCGAATCTGAATCATGATTCATCATCAGGACTAATCGTTGAGTTAGAGCTAGTTGGTCGTCATCAATTAATACTATAAATCCAAGACAATTAAAAGTTATTTGATTTGAGTCGGTTGTCTTTATTTTTAGAATATAATATAATTTAATAAAAGAGACTTAATATTAATGGGATTTAAATCAGGGTTTTGCGAATAATATCTAGTGTGTAAAAATTAGGTTAAATGAGGCTTAATATTATTTGTTTAGGGTTTTAGGTAATTTGGTAGGTTTTACTCTTACTTAGTTATTTAATAAAAGTGGTTTTATTTTAGTTATTTAATTGTTTTTAGGGTTTAGTTAATTAGGTTTTACTTTTAATTAATTATTTAGTAGTGTTAGTGTAACTATAGTGGGGTTATTAGTGGTTAATCTTAATAACATAGGATAACAATGTGTATTAATATTGAGGATTACCTATTTAGTTATTTTGTTTAAGCACTAGGTTTTAGTTATATTTAATAGAATTGATAGTGAAATAAGTTAGTGATAATAATATCTAGTGAGGGTATTAGGGTTTTTTAAAAGGATTAGGGTTTAAATTAATAAGGGTATTGTCTAGTGAGGGTATTAGGGAGTGTAAAGGATGAGGTTTTAATTAATAAAGTGTGTAGAGACAAGTTTTTAATAAGAATTTTAATAGTAGTATTAGGACTGGACAGACCCCTAAACCTATTCAATTTAAACCAAAACAAGTGGGAAAAGAAAAGAAAAGGTCGGCGTCAAACCTAATTTGTCCCAGGATGTTCCTTTAATTGGTTGATTAATGGTTGCCAAAAGCTACTTACCTCTAGGCCACCGTCTTTGTTCATGTTGTTGGGGTGCTTGATTATTTCTATAGCTTCTCTTAAGTGTCTTTTGTAGTAGTGACCCTCTTTTGCTAGTATCTTGGTATCCTCAAGGCAAACATGATGTTTGGTTTTGTGGGAGTGTTCTGCTAAGGCAGAGGTACGGGTAAATTCCTTTCTAATGTCCGCTTTGTGTTCCTTAATCCTTACCTAGAATGATCGTCCAGTTTCACCAATGTAACATTTCCCACATGAACATGACACCTTGTAGATGCCTTTCTCTTGTCGGTTGTCTATAGGGTCCTTTACAGACTTCATTCTTTGTCTGATAGTGATCCTTTAATTGGTTGATAAATTAATTAGTTTGATTTAACATTTTTTTGCTTTACTAAATATAAAGTTACCATTTACTTATAAGATAAAGTTACCATTTACTTATAAGATAGGGAAAAAGTTTCAAACAAGTTTTAAAACTTTATCATCCCATAATAAACATATTGGAAGTTATATTTATGTTTAAAGTTACAATTGGCCAAGGTAAGGGCCCGTTCATAATCTCTATTCAAATTGCTTGCTTGACTGATTAAGGTGGCTTTCGTGTTGTTCCAGTCACTGTGGCTCTTGCTTGAGCTGGGAAGTATAGAAGGGAGAGAGGTGAGAAGATTTTAGATTATAGATACGAAGGTACGAAAAATGGGCTGGTTTCAAGTAAGGCGAGTAAGAGAAGGTTAGAGAGAACCGTTGCTTTGACATAACAAAAGAGAACGGTTTGCCTTTGCCTTACAAAAGAATAAAAGTAGAAGAAATAGATATACGTGAAATGAGTCTTATTCCTCCTTTCCAATGGCCAATTTAGTAAGGTAAATCATTACATTAAAACATTTTTAGGTTATAGGAAGCACGTATAAGGAGCTTTGCTGCACTTATTTATTTATTCATTTAGATTTATTAAAATAACTTTTATAGTGACAAAATAGTTTTCTCACTCACTTTTTAGTAATATTTTTAATAATGTAATAATAATATTTTTAATAATATATTGATTGATTAAAAGTAAAAATAATTTTTTAATATAATTTTTACAATTATGAAGAAGATGAACATATTAATTTGCAAATATATTTGTTTATTAATTATTCATAAACAAATATATTTGTAAATTTCAAAAAATATCTTTTACCATAAAAAATGGATTATTTTTCATATTTAATTTAAATTTTAAATAATTTTTTTATTAATAAATTTTTCTTCTTTTACTTTCATATTTTTATAATCATTTATTATAAACTTATATTGTTTTCATTTTATAAGAAAATACACCATATCTCTCTCAATTAATGATGCAACATATTATGCCCTAGGGGTGAAGAGCAATTATAAATAGCAGAAATGTAAATGAAGTTTGTTATGTGAGGTTACAAGTTCGAAACCCCATCTTATATTGTGTGTTGCGTAGTGGGCACCGTAGCACACCTAGAGGTTATAGTGGTAGTGATCGGAATTGAACCTATGTCACGTGAGTACGAGCCTGACCCAATTGTTGATTCCACCACACAAAAATATAAATGATGCAACATATCCCTTTTCATTGTAAAGTGCATCTTACTTTTTATCTTAAGGTGTGGGGTTGGCTAGCTTATCTTTATCAATTACAATCAATAACAACCACCTAATACATATAATGATATTAGAGATAAAATTGTATGTGCATGTTTCAATACGATAGTTTTTTTGAGCTACTACACTATTAAATAGTAATTTCTCTTCTAAAAAAATTCACAATCACCTACCTACAGGTTGTATGTTTACAGTTCCAATATATGTTATTTCACTATGATGATTTCTTTCTTTTTGTTTGTGTCTGAGATGTCTTTAATTTGTTAAGATAGGTTTTTCATACACCTTGCAATGTAGATTTGGAGAAGAAATAAATCCAAAACTCAAGCAAGAATAATGTAGTGATAAACAATGAATAGGTGTAGAGCTATGCATAAAATAATGTAGTGCTATAGTGGAGCAGAGCTATAGAAAGGAATAACTTGTTGGTGGTTTCCAATATGCAGAAATGGTAAAGAATAAATGGTTTATGGTTTTAATATGCCTATTTATTTGAGTGCTAGGGTGGAGGAAATGATAGAGAGTAAATTTTAGCTTATTGTTATGTTGTTTTATTTTCTTTAGGAATGTGTCATTGTTAAACACTCTTGTTGACAACACACATATTCTATATGGTAACCTTTTAGTTGTTGAATAATAAATAGTGTGTCTTAGAGTATGGGTTTTTTCTCCCATTAGGTTTTTCCAAATATTTTTGTGATGTTAATGATTTGTGGTTTATTTATGTGTTTTCCACTTTTCTATTTCTAATTGATACACATCATTCTCTCATAAATTAATACAAGAAGTGTACTCCACATCTCAACTTATTTTTATATTGTTTGAAAATCCCAAATCCAATCTACTATAATTATTTGTTTAATGTTTTGTAAATATCAAATGGGTGAGTGCAAGCTAATGATGGTCCATCATGAAACATTAGTGGCAATGAAAACCTAGAAAAACAACAATATTTTAACTTGGAGGGATTATTCAAGGTACTTTTACAATGAATTTGAATATGGTGTAAGAAGATGAAACGTAGGAAATTAAATTAGCTCTCCTAATATACAACTTTTATTCATAGAAATTGTGAATAACTATGTTAAATTTGATTTATTCTAACAGTGGTATCTTATTTTTCCAAAAAAATATAAGGTATATGTTTTTGTATCTTAAAAATGATTTTTTTTCCAAACGCTTATATATTTGTAGAGAACCCGTTTTTACGATGTCATTTATTTTTTGGAAATTTATAATATTAATTTTATTTCTTTTTTTAAATTATCAAAGTCAACATATCCTTGAAATTACAGTCTCTTTTGTTCGTGCAGGATAAGAAGGTCTTAACATGATCAAAATGATTTATTTTTAAGATCCTAGGTATCGGTCTCCTCTAGTGTCACATATAACAAATTCGAGAAATGGTTAAGCTGAAAAAAATCTATAGACGAAATAAGAGAGGTATGTATTCTAGGATTTTGATATATGTCAAGACAAAAATAGATTAAAAATAATAAACATTATTAATTTAAAAAAAAAAATGTATATTTGGAATTTGCACAACCAACTCTATCTGTTTTTGTAGTTTTGTCAATAACTAAATTGTGTATTCTATAGAAACATAACGTCAAATACAAAGATATTGAGAGAAATTCATAAAAATGGAGGTTCTTATGTATTTGTAGAACAAACCACTAGGTTTGTTATCCCGAACCTAAATCTGAGGCAACCAACTCAACAAACGTGTATGTGAGAGTAGTCACTTCTGTAGATTTTAACCTTGCACAATATTTTACTGCAAATAGATTTTCAATAGTGATACATTCATAGTGATACATTGTTTACAATACAATATGCATATAGGAGCCAATGACATCTAAAACCCTAACCCTATGACCTGGATTATTCAGAAACCCTAATTCATTAACGAGAAAAAGAAAACCATTGACAAAATGCATGTGCCGAAAAAACTCCCAACAATGGACATGAAAAATCAAGGCGACACAAAAAATGAGAGAAAATTGCGACATGTTTCCCGAGGAAAATAAATTTTCTCAGGGACACTTCCCCCGAATTCCCAGGCAGAGGGGATATCGTCCCACTGCAACCCTCAAAGGGGTGACATCCTCAAACCTCCCCACATGCCTGACGAAACGTAGGAGACACTATGGCTAGTTCTGTAAAGAATATAAAAAATACCCAAAATTCTCCCACTTGTTGTTTTCTTCGCATACAGGGGGTTATAGGGTTACATAGTCAACAATCCAGGGTAGCAATGCCCATGGATCCTCTACACCAAGAGAACTTCTCAATGCCCACATAGTTTTTTAATGAATCTGCAACATTCTTCAAAGTGTCCACATTCATCAACAACACTTTCTTTTCTTCAACCATGTCTCTCACAAAGTGATATTGAATATAAATATCCTTCTTCTTTGAATGATAAGTCTGGTTCTTTTCCAGAAAAATTGCACTCTCATTGTCACAATATATCCTTACAGCCTATTGTACCAACCCAATACCTAAACATAATCTTTTTAATCATACTACTTCTTTACTTGCATGAGTGGTTGCCATGTATTCAGATTCTATTGTTGAAAGTGCCACTACAGACTGCATTTTTCTCATCCATCTAATTTCTCCTCCAAACAAGATAAACACATACATACTTGTAGATATCCTATGATCTAGATATTCATTCCAGTCTGCTTCCACAAATCCATGTATTTCTAACACTCTTTCCAATCTTGGTCTTCCTTGGTAGTACAATCCATAAATAACAATGCCATGCATATACATGAAAACCATTTTTACCGTTTTCCAATGCTCCTTCCTTGGTTTTGACATATACATGGTCAAAAATCCCAGTGCATGTGCAATTTATAGTCTATTATAGAGCATTTCATACATAAAACTACCAACTTCACTCACATATGGAACATGAGACGTGTCCTCCTCCTCTTCCTATGTCTTGGGACATTAATATACAAATAACTTTACACCACCATGAATACAGACCTTGAATGGTTTGCATTCCTGCATATTAAACCTCTGCAATATTTTTCTCGACATATTTTCTCTGATTTAACTACAATTTCCTCTTTTGTCGATCTCTTTTAATTTCCATGCCCAAAATGAAATTTGAAGCACTGAGATCCTTCATGTCAAATTTATAGGACAACTAAGTTTTCACATCATGGATAATGTCCTTGTTGTTTCCTATCACCGACATGCCATCCACATACAAGACCAAATAAATCAAATGATCACCAGTTAATTTAAAATACATACAATGATCCTTTTTGTGTCTTGTAAAGTCAAGTCCTAGCATATAAGTATCAAATTTTTGATACCACATCCTTGGTGATTTTTTTAAACCATACAAGGAATTTTTCAGCTTGCATATGAGCTCCTTATTTCCCTTCACAACAAATCCTTCTGCCTACTTCATCTAGATTTCTTCTTCCATATCTCCATGTAGGAATGTTGTATTCACATACATTTTTTCTATTTCAAAATAAAATGCAACAACAACATGTAACATAAATCGTATAGAAGTTAACTTGGAAAAATGAGAAAAAATCTCACCAAAATCAATTCCCTCAACCTGCGAATAATTGTTTGCTACTAACCGATCTTTGTATTTCTCTACTTTTCCTTCTGCATTCATATTCTTCTTAAATACTGATTTCCTTCCAATGTGATTTATTTTAGTCGACCACTCAGCTATATCCAATGATACCATTTCTTCATCCATCGATTTTTTCTAGAGCTTTCCATCCTCTGAATCCACAACCTCCCTTACAGTTCTAGGATCATCATCGGTAATACACAAAGAAAAATTCGAACGGAAATCAGATGGATTTTACCTTTCTCGTAGCCTTCTTTCTCGAACTAATCTCCTCAATACTAGAGTATGAGGATCTTCTTCTTCTTAATCCTATTCTTCTGTAGAGTATGATTCATCATCCTTTAAATCAAACTCTATTTTCTCTTGTTCTTCCTTACTTGGTAGGACTTTTTGTTTAACACAATCCTTCATTTCTCTAAATACCACATCTCGGGTATACACAACCTTCTTAGTTTATGGGTTCTGTTACTGCTATAAGTTTCCCTAGACTACTATAGGGTCAAGCCTAGCACATGTTCAGTCATTACAATGATTTTATAAATAAGGATGTGTTTAGGGTTTTGAAAGGAGGTGGATCAGGTAGATGGAAAGGGAAATAATAAGAGAAATAGACTAAACACAGATCAGTAAAAACACCATTAGGCATGGATTCAAGTAAACACCATGTTGATTGAAGGTAATCAAATTGTATATCAAATAAGAAATTTATCTGAAAATGGGTAGAAGAATAGGAAATAAACAAAAAGTAGAACACCCATCAAACCAAGATTCTCTTTGTCAAATGGATGAAATGGTACTTGAAACAAAAAACACAAATAATAGGCATTCACGGAAAAATATCTACCACTCGGGAACCTATCATCCATGAGAAACCATTGATTATAAATGTCTACAATTCATTCAAGTAAGACAAGAAACATAATGTAAAATAAGGAAGATGGAAAAACATTGTTTAGACAAGAAAAAACACGGTTTGATAAAACAAATATCATAGATCTCCAATGTAATAAGCGATCACATAAATGCAATGCCCTCAGGCCACAATAACTCAGACTGGATGCTATTTCATCAATATCTTCTCAGGCCTTACCCTCTCGCCCCCCCCCTCTGAATAGGCATATTACCCTGCCTATTTCTATAAAATGTCTATCATAAAGTCTAGTAACAAAAAAATCTAATAGAAACAAACTCCTCAACTAAAGTTGGTTGTGAAAGTCCCAAATAGTTGAGGTTGCCGATGGATTTGCCATTTTTCTGTTGATCTTATGGCTTCAAAATCTCAACTGTAGCTTAGATGCCCAATTGCTACCAAAAATCACTGATTGAATCCCTTGTTCTGAATATGGAGTTTGACTTTGATTGGTGATTCATTTTTTCCAAGTGTTCCCTTCAAACCTAGAGATTATACCTAAATCTAATCCTGTCATTCGACCTTTTAATTCAATCCTTGAAGAACTGTTAATATTTTCCTGAACATATGAATCTTTAAACCAGTATACTGCTAGATGTGCTATGTCACCATTATTAATTTGCCAAGTGGGCTTCATCAATCTAGAGATGTTCTTTGATGTTGTAGACTTGAGCCTTAAATCTTGAACCGAATGTTAAACTCCTTCCTTGAAATATTCCTATTGAAAATGTGGAATTATTGCAGATCCATTATATTCCATGAACTTTGCCACCTATTGTTGGGTATGTGTTATATTCTTTGCACGAGTAGTAGTGTAAGAGGGGGGTGCAGGGGGATGGAACCCCCCGCGCGCGGGTTGGGGGGCAGCGCCCCCGAAATTTTTTTTTTGGGCCGACATATTTTCGTCGGTTTCGGGCCAACATATTATCGCCGGGACGACATATTTCCGGGACCACATGATATTAGGTGGTTTTCGGCACATGGTTTTTGTCGATGGTTTTCTATTTCCAGTTAAGGAATTAGGGTTTTGGACTAATCCAGGTCA
>JZKD02S1771177.1:1162785-1239166 GCA_000966675.3 Picea glauca
CAAAAGTGTAACCCACCTTCATGATTTCACCCTGCTCTCAATCTCAAACCAATTTGATCACTGAAAACTATATTTGTACATCAAATATGATCATGCTAATCAGCTTCCTGAAAGTCTCAGGTCTGCCAGATTTTCTTCCCTCAAACATGGAATCAATATACTACATTCTCATCATGCATATGATGTTAATTTTGGCCAATATATTTCACATATGCAACCAGAAATTTATTTTGGACAAGAGTCTTCTAGGATTGAAACCTGTCTCTGTTTGTAATAGATGAAGACCCATCTGGTAAATCAACTCCTTCTTGGTTTTGTTTAAAGAAATTATAAATGAAGAATAGTCAAATTCCAACTTGAAGCATCACTTGACATCCTCATGTTCATAGGCCTTGCGTGCTCAACCAACAAAGTATCTTACTCAACATTAGGATATTCACTGAACTCAACAAGGTAAGGCCGAATGGACCTAGAATTTGTAGATGGATACTTCAAAAACCATCTTCCAACTCCTTCAAAATCTATCACATCCATGCCTCTAAAGCTTTTGACAAATGCCCTGCGTTTCCATAGTTTCGAGCAAATGACTTCATTTCACTTTGCATAAGTCCTCTGGAGGTTTTATAACACTTAGGATTCCAAATATTTTGGTACAATCGAAGCTTTCTCTATGTAGCTGGGAGGAAGTTGCACGCTAATAATTCCATGGCTCTATGATATCCCTCCTTGTGGCACCTTGTGTTGAGTGTTGATCATTTTCCTTGACATTTGGCGTTCTTTTTTTGCTTGACCATCAGCGCCTTCCTCCATAATCATAAGAATTACATTTTGATCATAGATTTTATAGGTTTTATAAAGACTTCGAAACAAACCTTGTTGTTGTAACATATGATAGGTCTGAACAAAACCAAGATTGAAAATGCCCCATGAACCCACTTGGCATTAACCTTCTTTCAATTCCAATATCAAAAACTAATGTTTCTTTTCGACACCTTTTCGATATTCAAGCATCCACCATCGATATTTTCACATGTTATGATACCATAGCTGGTACTTTCTATACTCTATGCATTGTTGTGCATGCTTGGCATTTCGACTTTGGTTCTGTATTGATTCTTGGGCTTAGTGTTATGTTGACACGTCTATGAGGCTCTCCTTATCGTGGCATTTGATAAGTTCTCTTAGAACTTGGCTTCTGTGATAATTTTAATATGTAATATGATGGCAGGTAGCATGTAACTGAAGATTGCATTGTTGGAGTTGGAGTTTGTCCTTCGCGCCCACAATATGCCATAATCCAACAACTACTCTTTGTATTTAAAAACCTCCTAGAAATGAGACATAACTTGATACTTGTCCAATGCTTCCCTTGTGTTTAGAGAGGGCTCCAAAACACTAGAAACAAATCTCTCTATAGTTGAAGGACTTGAAGGTTGTACCATGGATGAAGGCTCATGTGTTGTGTTTATTGACAGGTGCTGGAGATTGGCTCCCGACCAAGAACTTTAAAATAATTGTGAAGTCTTGATCAAGGCATCATTGCACTATTTCAAAGGTGAATGGAATAAGGATTTCCACCCTTCTTATACCTCATTCCAACGAGGCAAGTTAGAATCTCAATACTACTTATGGAATATACGATACTAGTGCTCAGGAACAACACTTCTTGGTGCTACGGGAATAACCCCATTTCTGCAACAAGGATAAAATTGAAAATTTTAGTATCTAGATACTAACATTGGCTCCTTTTGGGGAATGATGTTCTCCCTATGAGGCATCAAGAACAAGCATACCATTGTGCCTTTTCCTCTGTGCATCCATGCAACGCAGCCTACAAACTTTTGTCCTTGCCAATGTTCACGTTCTTCTATGTTGGCCTAGTCCATTCGGTTATGGGGTCCGTCAATAGAAAATCAGGCCCAAAACTTTTGAAACTTATTCAAACTCTAACAAAATGTTGAAACCAAACTTTCTGCTGCAAACTAATTAAACTATGCAGACTACAAAAACAAATGCTTCAGAAGAAATATTATTGCCTACCATACTTCTAACCAATAATATCGTCACTTGTTCAAGTGAAATCATGCTTCCAATGAAGCCATGATAACATCAAACCATTTACGAAATATCTTTCAATGCAGATAGACATAAGAGAGAAATTCATAATTTGTAGTAGAATTTCAACTTCCAGCATATACTTACAATCATCATTTGCTTTAATTTTGAAAATAGTAAGATTGAAATCTTTTGAGAAATATGATTCTATATAAATGGCTATCGGATCATAGAATAAAGAAATATATGAACAACCAAATTGGTTTTCCTCTCCTTGCAGCTCAAACTTTGCTTCCCCTTCAGATAGATGGCTGCCATAAACTGGTTCTGACTGTAGATGACAAATGGGTAGAATGTTTTCATAAAATTGTTGATCAAATATAACATTGCCATATGTTGCCTCATATATATTTTCTTGATGAGAAACCTCTTGATTTTCCTCCTTAATCACATGTAACAACATATCATAGGAATCCACTTGAAGGAGTTGAGGAAATACCTCTTCTTCAACTATTTTTTCATTCATATCCAAGACAACAGGTTCATCGAAAACAAAATCTAATACATACACAAATATGTAGTCATCTTTCCTATTATCAATTAGATCTAGAAAATATTCCTCAACAAGATGGTTTTCATTCTTGCAATCAGAAGAAACATTTTCTCTTTGTTGAATATGCTTATCAAATTCATCACAACAATTTTGAAAAAGACTTTCAGCTGAAAAAGCTTCTTTACAAAATATATTGGAAGCAATATGAAAACTTGCCAGTGAGTTAATACTTGAAGCTGGAAGAGATCTGCACCATTCAAGGGCTCCTCCCTTCAACGATTGTATGAAAAGATTGATCTTAACATTCTTGTGCATGATCTGACATTCATGAATAAACTCATAAAAATCCAGTAGATGCTTAGCCGAAACCTCCCAATCTTCATCTTTAAATGTAGGAAGAGTACCTTCCCATTCTGCTATGCTATGAATTGGGTTTTCAAAACCAATGACATCTGAAAAATCACAAAAATCAAACCTTTGAGCTGAAATGGCTTTCATGCTTGGATCCAATGGAGTCACCTATTAATCTTTAGACAGTGGAGTCGCCATGGTGAAAGATCTGTAGTCAAGAACATGTCCTCTTCTTGTTCACCATCAAGAAGCGGGTATGATCATTATCATTCTCCTAGGGAATATTTCTTCGTTGCTTTGTCCCCGACAACGACGCCAAAACATGTTAGTGCTAGAAGTTTCTCCTAGACTGCTATAGGGTCAAGCCTAGGCCATCTTCAGTTATTACAATGTTTTTATAAATAAGGATGTGTTTAAGGTTTTGAAAGGAGGGGGATCAGGTAGATGGAAAGGGAAATAATAAGAGAAATAGGATAAATACAGATCAGTAAAAACACCATTAGGCATGGAGTCAAGTAAACACCCTATTAATTGATGCACACAACCCTCCCAACCCACAGGTCGAAAGTCCATGTACACAGGATCTTTTCTCTTCCAATGGAAAGAAGAGCTCTCGATAATGGCTCTCCTATTTCTCTTTTAGGAAATCTGCACCCATATTACCTTCGAGAAAATTCCCCCTTTATACTTCTGGAGATCGAACTTTGCACTTTCGTGAATCCGGTGGTCAAGTGCCTTGTCTCTCAATATTTGAAACCCAAAAACAATCAACACTTGACCATATCTCTCTCTCTCTCTCTCTCTCTATTTCAGATTTCTCCTTATCGCGATTTTGGGGGTTGCAATGTCAAGAAACTCATCCCCTCGACTTCCAAAACCTAAATAACTGAAACTTCGATGTGCTTGCAAGATTTGACTTTTCAACAACCCTTCACTCTGTCGGGACTTCGGACTTCATGATTTCATGATTCCTAATGCAAAGGTTTCAGGACTTCACCCCACGAAACCCCGAAATAGTCAACGGAATTGATTCCCTTGTCGAGAGTACGCCACCTGTCCACTCTATTGATTCTGTGGCCCACAAAATCATTTTGTCCCTTCGAGAATTCACGTTTCATGATTTTGTGAGTCCTATTGCAAAGATTGCAGGACTTCAATCTACGAAACCCCAAAATAGAAACCCACTTGTAAATCCAACAACCCCTGTTGGCTTGAATCTACGGTTCTGCCTCTCCTGGGCTTAAAGCTTTGGGAAATACTTGTCATAACTCCTCTGCTCCTCCACCAGATCTAACAGCTCACGGGACTTCGCGAATTCTCCACAGATAATTTCAACCGTCCATTCTTTCCTTCTCAAGAACGTCTGCAACTTTTTACCAAGTGGGTTTCCCATGGTACTCAACTGCCTGCAATGCAAACTTGCAACGCCTTATCACTATTCTAATGCACAATCTCCTAGTCTTTCAGAAAACTCCTGCTTGCACTCCTTGTGGAAAATTCCTCTATCACTCCAAGGAATTTGAATCTGTCCACTCTACGCACTCCTTGCAACAACAGTCTCTCAATACTTCATTCAGGTTACAGACCCTGGAAATCTATTCAGCCTATGCACACCTTGCACAGCTCTTGTGCCTAACTGCACTTCTGAGGAAATGAGAAAAAAATCTATATAGATTGAGCTTTCAGAGACAAACCTCTTAACCCTTTTTCAACGCACTCCTTGCGGACAATTCAACTACACTCCTTGCAGGAATTCTTGCTCAGATAGAGAAACAATTGAAATTCATTCCTTTTCCCTTTCCTCTCAGATTTCAAACATTCAACAAGAAATCATTCATACATAGCATAAAATCAATTGCATGATAGAAAGAGGAAAACATTCATGATCATAACATTCAAAAATGCATACACAGAGAATATTTGAACACCATGAGTCTGAATCAAGCCTTCTTGTATTAATCCAGAACATCTGTACATGGAGTTCTTCTACATAGCTCTCTGCTTCTTCTCTTCTATGATCTATGCTCTCAATTGGCATCCTCTTCTCTATCTATTCTATTCTCTATTACAATACACAATGAGGGTGTCTATATCCTGTTTCCCTCTTGCGCTCTAAAACTCTCTAATCTAACATTCAATTCTATCTACCTTCATTAACTATTATATATTCCTTGTACCTACTATGGACGAGAGCGGATCGCTCAAGGTCCTTTACAATATTACAAGTGCGTTCCTTCTTAATTATCTCATTTAAGATTGGCGCATTAACTTCAAGATAATTTCAAAATTTGTGCTAGGCACTATTCCAGCTGTCCTTTATCCCTGCTCTGGTTCGCTTGAGATGCTCCTGCATCATACTCCCTTGCTTGAAAATTTTCATGGGCTATTGTCCATGAGCTCGCGTATGGTGTGTCCATGCCTCTGGATCTCTGCTTCGTTCTCCCAGCTGTCATATTCAACTGGATGGCCCTTCCACTTGACCAAATATTCAAATTATTTATTTCGCCTAGTCTTCTTGCTGACCCTTTTGTCCAGTATGTGCTCCATCTGTGACATTTTTGCAACTGGCATCTTATTTGTCCACTGGACCTCTGGCTATTCATTTTCTATTCCTATTTCCTCAGCTTTATATGGGTACAAATCTGATACATTGAATATCGGGGAAATTTCAATCCCATCGGGTAATTCAATCTCGTAAGCATTTGGCCCAAATTTCTTCAAGACCTTACATGGTCTGATTTTCATCATCTTCAGTTTATTATATGTTCCTCTCGAGAACCTTTCCTTTCTCAAATGTTCCAGAACCAAATCACCAACCTCAAATTGAATTTGTCTCCTGTGTTGATCTGCTTTGCACTTATATTCCTGGCTCGAGTTATGTAAACGCTCCTTCACCTGGCTGTGAAGTTCCTTCATTGCCTTTGTGAAATCTTCTACACTAGCACTCTTAATCGCAGTCTGTTCTGAATCTCTCAATTTAGAAATTCCTCTCGGCTACATGCCATAGACAATCTTAAATGGACTCTACCTCATGCTTCTGTTAACTAAGTCATTATAAGCAAACTCCGTCTGTGGTAATATGTTGTCCCACTGGCTGTGGTGTTCTGTCACCAGGCTTCTCAGCAAGTCTCCTAGACATTTGTTCACCACTTCTGTCTATCCATCCTTCTGAGGATGATAAGCCAAACTAAATGATAATTTATTTCCCAACTTATTCCATAAGTTCCTCCAAAAGTGTCCTATGAACTTAGTGTCTCGATCCAAAACTATGCTCCTTGGTAAGACGTGAAGTCGAATGACTTCTTTGAAAAATAGATTCACAATGTGAGTTGTGTCACTAGTTTTCTGACATGGAATGAAGTGTGCCATCTTGGAAAATCTATCCACCACCACAAAGATTGAGTCAAAACCTCTTTGTGTTCTTGGCAAACCCAATATGAAATCCATGCTGATTGCATCCCACGTCTTCTCAGGTATGGGTAATGGTTGATAAAAACCTGCATTCTGTCTCTTCCCCTTTGAATGCTGGAAAATTATGCATATGTCCACGAATCTCTTGACGTATGCTTGCATTCCTGGCCAAAAATATGACTCATTCAACTTTGTGAATGTCTTTTCATGACCAAAGTATCCTACCAATCCTCCAATGTGTTTCTCCTTCGACAAATTCTCCCTCATGGAGAATTTTGTAATACAAAGTTGATTACCTTTAAACAATAATCCTTCTTGGATCATGTATTCTATCCATTGGCTTTTATCTCTGAGAATTGGATTCCCAGCTGCTTCATACACCTCCTTAAAATCTGGATCATTTTTGTACATGTCCCTGAGATCATCAAAACCCAATGTTTTGACTTTGAACTCTTGCAATAGCAAACACTTCTTGCTCAAAGCATCAACAACTTTGTTAGCAGTACCAAAAATATGTTTAATCACAAAAGTGAAATTTTGCATATATTCAAGCCATTTAACATGTCTTTGATTCAACTTCTCTTGTTGAGTCACAAATTGCAATGCATGATTGTCACTGTATAAGACAAACTCCTTCGGGATTAAGTAATGTCTCCATTTCTTCAATGCCTGTATAATAGCATAGAATTCCTTATCATAAGTGGAGTATTTTATCTTGGTTTCATTTAGCTTCTCGCTGAAGTATGCTATTGGCCTATCTTCTTGACTCAAGATTGCCCCTATTGCAAATCCACTTGCATCGCATTTCACTTGAAATGTCTTCTGGAAATCATGCAACACCAAAATTGGTTGTTCCGTGATCTTCCTCTTCAACAGATTAAAACTCTTCTCATCCTCTTCTGCCCAGTGAAAAGATTTGTGTCTTTTCTTCACCATATCCATCATTAGGGCACTAATTCCACTGAAATTCCTAATTCAATCCATGAAAACTTCTCACCTCAAAGGTATTCTTCGGTGATGGCCAATTCTTAATTACCTCCACCTTATCTGGATCCATTCTCAACTTATCTGCAAATATAACGGACCCCAAATAAATGAGCTCTGTCTTCATGAATGAGGACTTCTTCATGTTTATCAACAACTTCTCTTGTTGTAACCTTTGCATCATTGTAGCCAAATGTTTCATATGCTATGCCACTGTTTTACTAAAAATCAATATGTCATCCAGATATACGATAACAAATTTTTCGATGAACTCCCTTAGGATTTCGTTCATCAACCTCATGAAGGTACTTGGCGCATTCGTTAAACCAAATGACATAACAAGCCATTCATACAACCCTTCTTTGGTCTTGAAGGCTATCTTCCATTCATCACCTTCTCTCATACAGATTTGATGATAACCTCTTTTCAAATCAATCTTCGAAAAAAAAATTGCTCCACTCAAGCAATCCATCGGATCATCCATCCTTGGCAATGGAAATTTGTACCTGATGGTTATCTTGTTAATCTCACTCAATTCAGTACACATCCTCTAGCCTCCATCTTTCTTCAGACTGAGTACTGTTGGAACAACACAAAAACTCAATCTTTCCTTGACCAAACCTTTGTCCAACAAATCCTAGAATTGTCTTTTGACCTCTTCATTCTCTTGCGACATCAATTTGTACACGAATTTGTTTATCAAACAGGCTCCTGGTATGAGATCGATGTGATGACTCACACTTCTGATTGGTGGCAACGAACGAGGTAGTTCTTCCACTACTATGTCAGGGAACTCTTCCAGTAGTTCCTAAACCTCTTCTGGTAAATCACCTACCCTTGTGTTAGTCAAAATAGTTTTTGGCTTCCTGACCATAATGAATTGTGGTTCCTCCTTCTTCTTAACTTCTGTAAGAAGTTCCTTCCCATTCATGAGAAGTATAGTGTTTCTTACTTCAGGTTTCACCTCCTTATCTTTGATTGGAAGCAACGTGTGAGTTCTCCCATTCTTCTCTAGGGTGTATGTGTTCATTTTCCCATCATGAATCACATTTCTGTCATATTGCCACGGTCTACCCAACAATAGATGACACACATCCATGGGAATAACATCATAGAGTATATTATCATTATATCCTCCTATCTTAAATTCAACTAAACATCGTTTAGTGATAGTTACCTGATGTCCTTTTTGTACCCATGAAAATCTGTATGGGATTGGATGATCAATCATCTCCAACTGCAGCTTTTCTACCATCTATGTAGAAACGAGATTATCTGTGCTACCACTTCCACAATGACCTTGCATACCCTATCCTTGGTCTTGCAAGCAGTCTGAAAAAGTCTATTTCTTTGGACTAAACTCTCTGCCTCCCTCTCTAGTGTCAAAATAAATTTTCGCATCATCAACAATCTTCCACCTTCAGCATATTCTTCCTCTGTGCTTCAACGATGTGAGTATCTCCACCTTCTTTATTTTTATCTGGACACTTGTAAGACTTGTTCCCATTCTTTACACATGTGAAGCATGTTATTACTCCACCGCTTCCTCTTCCTCTACCTCTGGTACGAGAAAAAATATTATTATCAACACAGTCTCCTCTCTGTTTGGTATGTTTCCCTCTGTGTTCATCATATTTCCCTCGCTGTGAGATTCCACCTCTCTCATTTCGAGTCTGAGGTTTCTTCCAGTCTTCCTTGGGTTTCTGATTTTTATCTTGGACAACTGATTTTCACTTAGGTTGACTTCTGCCTCGGTCTCTCTGACCTTGTTTTCGGCTCAGCTTCTCTTCAGCTTTTAGAGCCATCTGATAAGCATATTCGACCGTTCATATGGTTATCATGCTCATCTCATTCTGAATGTCGTATCTCAGGCCATTCAAGTATCTGGAAACCTTTTCATCATCGCTTTCTCGATGACCTGTCATGATGTTCAGTCTGTAGAATTCTTCAGTATATTCTTTCACTGTCATCAACTTCTATCTCAAGTTTTTCATTCTTCGAAATAGAGTAATCTGGTAATATCTGGGGATGAATTTCACCTTCATCTTCGCGATCATTCTGTCCCATCTCTTGATCTTCTGCTTGCCTTTATAGTGTTTGTTAGCTTGTAGTTTATCCCACCACAATGCTGCATGTCCCTTCAATCTTGTGGCATCATGTTTGACTTTCTTGTCCTCTTCGACATCTTCATAGTCAAAATATGTGTCCAGAGCTCTAATCTAGTCTAGAAGCTACTCTGCATCTAGATTTCCCTCATAAACTGGAATGTCCATTTTCTCTCTTGCACCCATTCTTGCAATAGCTCTAATCAAGCGTTCGTTTGCTGCATCTTGGGCTGCAACTTCTTCCCCTTCATGTTCAGTCTCAATTTCACTTTTGGAATCACTAAGATCCCCAACACCGACTGTACCCCTCTGTGTCGTCTCCATGTCTTCAAGTCTGGTGCGTAAATCATGCAATTCTCTTTCTATGGCTAGATCAGGCATCTGCCTACCCCTTCTTCTCGATATTTCCATCCCCTCTGGTGGATCGGGTGCTTGCCTGTCCCTTCTTCTTGGTGGCATGGTGAATTCTCCTTTTCCCTACTACAGAAATCAAAGAAACCTTTCTTTTCTATGATACCAAAAATGATGCACACAGCCCTCCCAACCCGCAGGTCGGAAGTCCATGTACACGGGATATTTTCTCTTCCACTGGCCTGAAGAGCTCTCGATAATGGCTCTCCTATTTCCCTTTCAGGAAATCTGCACCCACAATACCTTCGAGAAATTCCCCCCTTTATACTTTGGGAGATCGGACTTCTCACTTTCACGAATCCGATGGTCAAGCTCCTTGTCTCTCAATCTCTAAAACCCGAAAACAATCAACACTTGACCCTCTCTCTCTCCCTCTCTATTTCTAATTTCTCCTTATCACAATTTCATGGGTTGCGATGTCAAGCAACTCATCCTCTCGACTTCCAAAAATTGAATTACCAAAAATCTGATGTGCTCGCAAGCTTTGAATTTTCAAAAACCCTTCACTCCGTCAGGACTTCGGACTTTACGATTCCTGATGCAAAGGGTTCGGGAATTCACCCCACCAAACCTTGAAATAGTCAACAGAATTGATTCCCTTATTGATAGTGCGCCACCTGTCCACTCTGCTAATTCTGTGGCCCACAAAATCCTTTCGTCCCTTTGGGACTTCGCATTTCATGATTTTGCGAGTCCTGTTGCAAAGATTATGAGACTTCAATCTACGAAACCTCAAAATAGAAACCCACTTGTAAATCCAACGACCCTTGTTGGCTTGAATCTATGGTTCTGCCTCTCCTGAGCTTAAACCTTTGCAAAATACTCGCCATAACTCCCCTCCTTCTCCGTGAGATCTAACAGCTCATGGGACTTCACGAATTATCCACAAATAATTTCAACTGTTCGTTATTTCCTTCTCAAGGAAATATGTAACTTTTTACTGAGTGGGTTTCCCATGGTACTCAACTGCCTGCAACACAAACTTGCAACGCCTTCTCACTGTTCTAATGCACAATCTTCGAGTCTTTTAGAAAACTCTTTATCGCACTCCTTACGGCAAATTCCTCTATCACTCCAAGAAATTGGAAACCATCAACTCTGCACACTCCCTACAACAGTAGTCTCTTAATACTTCATTCAAGTTACATACCCTAAAAATCTATTTAGCCTGCACACACCTTGCATGGCTCCTATGCCTAACTGCACTTCTGATAAAATGAGAACAAAATCTATCTAGACTGAGCTTTCAGAGACAAACCTTTGAACCCTTTGTCAATGCACTCCTTGTGAAAAATTCAACTGCACTCCTTGCAGGAATTCTTGCTCAGATAGAGAAACAATTGAAGTTCATTCATTTTCCCTTTCCTCTCAGATTTCAAACATTCAATAAGAAATCATTCATACATAGCATAAAAACAATTGCATGACAGAAAGAGGAAAACATTCATGAGCATAACATTCAAAAATGCATACACAGAGAATATTTGACCATCATGAGTCTGAATCAAGCCTTCTTGTATTAATCCAGAACTTCTGTACATGGAGTTCTTCTATACAACTCTCTGCTTCTTTTCTTCTATGCTCTATGCTCTCAATTGGCATCCTCTTCTCTATCTGTTCTATTCTCTATTACAATACATAATGAGGGTGTCTATATCCTGTTTCCCTCTTGCGCTCTAAAACTGTCTAATCTAACATTCAATTCTATCTACCTTCATTAACTATTATAAATTCCTTCTACCTACTATGGACAAGAGAGGATTGCTCAAGTTCCTTTACAATATTACAAGTACGCTTCTTCTTAATTATCTAATTTAAGATTGGCACATTAACTTCAAGATAATTTCAAAATTTGTGTTGGGCACTTTTCCAACTGTCCTTTATCCCCGTGCTGGCTCGCTTGAGATGCTCCTACATCATTAATCGAAGGAAATCAAATTGTATATAAGATAGACGTTTATATGAAAATGGGTAGAAGAATAGGGAATAAAAAAAAAGTAGAACACCCATAAAACCAAGATTCTCTCTGTCAAATGGATGAAATGGTACCTGAAACAAAACACACAAATAATAGGCAGTCATGAAAAAATCTTTACCACTCAGGAATCTATCATCCATGAGAAGCCATTGATTCTCAATGTCTGCAATTCATTCAAGTAAGACGAGAAACATAATGTAAAATAAGGAATATGGAAAAACAATGTTTAGACAAGAAAAATCACGATTTGATAAAACAAATATCATAGATCTCCAATGTTAGAAGAGATCATAGAAAGACAATGCCCTCAAGCCACAATAACTTAGACTGGATGATATTTCATCAATATCTTCTCATGCCTTACCCTCTCTCCCCCTTCCTCTAAATAGGCATATTACCCTACCTATTTCTATAAAATGTCTATCGTAAAGTCTAATAACAACAAAATCTAATAGAAACAAATTTCTAAAGTAAAGTTGGTTGCGAAAGTCCCAAATATTTGAGGTTGTTGATGGATTTTCCATTTGTCTATTGAAATTTATGGCTTGAGAATCTCAATTGTAGCTTAAATGCCAGCTTGCTAACTAAAATCACCGATTGAATCCCCTATTGTGAATCTGGAGTTGGACTTTGATTGGTGATTCATTGTTGCCAAGTGTCCCCTTCAAACCTAGAGATTATACCCAAATATGATCCTATCATTTCACCGTTTAATTCAAGCCTTGAAGAACTGTTGATCGTTTCCTAAACATATGGATCTTCAAACTAGTACACTGCCAGATGTGCTCTGTCACCATTAATAATTTTCCCAGTGGGCTTCATCAATCTAGAGATGTTCTTTGATGTTGGAGACTTGAGCCTTAAATCTTGAACCAAATGTTAAATTCCTTCCTTGAAATCTTCCTGTTGAAAATGTGGAATTATTGCAAATCCATTATATTCCATGAAATCTACCACCTATTTATTTAAATCCTCAACGTTGCTCAAAGAATTTTGATGAAATACTTGATAGCCTTGAAATCTAGGATTATTGCTTGTATTCCTAGAAATTTTGCCACTAATTGGCATTTGATAAATTCCCCTGGAATCATGTAGCTATTTGATCAAATTCACTGAACTTTCATGATACTCTTCCACATGTGCATTTCTTTCAGGAAATACTAGATCTTATGCTCTCAATCTCGAACCAATTTGATCACTGAAAACTATATTTGTACATCAATTCTGATCATGCTAATCAGTTGCCTGAAAGTCTCAGATCTGCTTGATTTTCTTCCTTCAAACCTGAAATGGATATACTACATTCTCATCAGGCATATGATGTAAATTTTGGCCGATATATTTCCCATATGAAACTAGAGATTTATTTCGGACAAGAGTCTTCTAGGATTTAAACTTGTCTCTGTTTGTAATAGATGAATACCCATCTAGTAAATCAACTCCTTCTCGATTGTGGTTGAAGCTATTATAAATGCAGAATAGTCAAATTTCAACATGAAGAATCACTTGACATCCTCCTGGTCGCAGGCCTGGAGTGCTCGACCAACAAAGTATCTTACTCAACATCAGGATCTTAACTAAACTCAACAAGGCAAGGTCGAATGGACCTGGAATTTGTAGATAGATACTTCAAAAACCATCTTCCAACTCCTTCAAAATCTATCACACCCATGCCCCTAGATCTTTTTACAAATGGCTTGCGTTTCCACAGTTCCCAGCAAATGACTTGTGACATCCCCCAAAAATAAATATTTGTATGTGCTGGAAATTTATTTCTGTTTTTGGCAAATTCGAATCTGGAAAATTTTCTCCATTTATGGCAATTTTGAATTTCGAATTTAATAATTGTATTTAATTATTGTGATTGTTGGGCATAGATTTGCTTGGACCCAACTAACTATTTGACTATGACACTTGTATCACAACATAATAATTATATTAACTGCAGGAGGACAAATGGAATAACCATGTTAATGAGTGGGGAACAAGTTGCAACTTCCCCTGGGCTGATGATTAAAAGTGGAAAATAAGAGATTTGGCCACTGGCAGCGCCTGCAAATCAAGGAATAATAAAATCTGTGAAACTCCCCAAAGGAGGGAAAAGACCTATGAATAAATAACATATGCGAGGAGGCAAGATGTTGCCAAGTATGCGGGGAAAGGATTCCTGAGATTTCTTGCTGTTATGAACACTATGGATTGAGTGTGAGGCAAGAGGAGCTTGTTGAAACAGAATTGTCTTGTTGTTATGAACATTGTTGAGTAAGTGTGAGCCAAGAAGAGAACTGTTGGAATTGAAGGACACTATTGAGGAGGAGTTTCCAAGTTTTCCCTCATGGATTAATGGTCAGGCTAGGGGGTGAATCGGGAAAGTAGATTTGGCAGCCCTGTTCTACGGTTGGGAAGAATGTGGTCGTTCCCTTTTTCTTCCCGCCGATTGGATTCAGATATGTTGATCTATCCCTTTTTATTATGAATGGCTATATTTTCATCTGATTTCATGTATCCTATAAATCTGAACTAGAATAGTTTCCATTCTCTGTTGAATGATTTGATATCTAATGCATTGTATTTGATTAAAAAATGAAACTGCAACGATTCCTCTTCTTTGTTTATGTTTATTATGAGAAATTTATGTGAAGGAAATCCGTATATATATATATATATATATATATATATATATATATATATATATATATATATAATATATATATAGTTGTAATTCATCTGATGGAATGATATTCTTAATTATGTATTTTCATAGATGCATAGATCTAGTGTTGTTGATGTTTAATACATTGATTTAAAAGTGGCTCTAAGTGGATATTATAGAATTTACCCTATACAGAGAATTTTATCCCTTGTGTCCCTCTGTGCGTGTAAATTTGCTAAGTCCTTAGGCGTTTGGAATTCTTTGAAGTAATGGTATATCGTATCCTTCTACACCCTCAGTCTCCGAGAAACAAAAGTAAGATTTCTCCCAAAAAATGAAGTTTGAGAATACCTGCAAAGGTTAAAGACCAAGGAGTGATAAAACTAGTGTGAAGAGTTACAGTAGGAGTTCTCTCTCCCTTTGCGTTTGTTTTTATTTCCTTAACTTTTTTATAGGAACACTTAGTCCAACTTCCCTTTCTCCTTTCGGAGGTTCGCGTATATTGATGTATGGATTCTGAACTCACGAAGTTCTGAATCCAGAAACCCCGAAGCTTCCACATTTCACTTTTCAGTTTTTCTTTTTCTTTTGTGTTTATGCACCATGTGTTTGTAAATCCTGAAATCCTGAACTAGTGGGTCCCACTTTACCTTTTTGTAACCTCGGGAAATGTCTTGTGCGGTTGTTGACATTTGAAACCCCGAAACCTCGAGTTCCGAAATCTTGAAGTAGTGGGTCACACTTTACCTTTTCGGAACCTCAAGAAATGTCTTGTGTGGTTATTGACATTTGAAACCCCAAAACCCCGAGTTCCGAAATCCCAAAATTGCGTGTCCCACCTTACCTTTTCAGAGATTTGGGATATGTTTGTGATGTTGTTTGACATTTGAAACCCCGAAACCCTGAGTTTCGAAATCCCAAAAAAGGGGGTTCCACCTTTCCTCTTTTTCACTTTTCACGATTTCGGAAGTTATGGTGTGTGAAGGCTTGGCGTTTGAAGTCACGGGAGTCCAAATCCTGAAATCGCAAATGGGGTCCCACCTTTCGCCTTTTTCACTTTTCACAATTTCGGGAGTTCTGAGGTGTAGAGGTTAGGATTTGAATTCATGAAACTCTGAACCCTCAAACCCCCAAAGGCGGGTCCCACTCATCCCTTTTCTCCTTTCACAAGTTGTTGTGATTTGATGTTCGAGTATTGAAACTCGTGAAGTCCGAAACCCCGAAAACCTTGAAATGCAGGTCCCACCTGTTCCTTTCACATTTTGGAGGTTCCTCATCCAACGGTTGCTACCCTCCTAATCTTAGGGAAGGATCATACTTAACATCAACGTAGAACTTTATGATCTGACTATTTATGGGATTTTGGTACTTTCCCAATGAATTTTCCACCATCCATTCCTCTAAAGACATCTGACCGTTACCCTCCTGAGTTTTGATAGATCATCCTTAACTTCCGCAAAGATCTATGGGATCTAACGATCCACTGGATTTCGGTCCTTTTCCCGACAATTTTATCACCGTTCATTCTCCTAAAGATATATGGTGAAGAAGATTTGGCATTTTTCCACTAGATCTCAACCCCTACGAGATGATGTTGCTTTCAGCCTCGCTCTGAACACTTCAGGGTGATATCCTTTTCTCTCTCTAAACAACAGAGGCTCCCTTGAGCTAAGTTCGTATCACCCTCTTACTTTGATTATGCTGGAAGGGTGTAGGGAATAAGGGAAGGAACAAAATCATGGAGGGACTTTTTCTTTTTACCCACAGAAGCTTCTGTTCAAAGTAGATTAGATGGGTGTAATAATACCCTTATGGTCAGAATTGAATCATTCCTATTTTTTTTACATTATAAGCTTAAAACGAAATTGATTTATGCCATGGGAATATATATATATATTTTTTTATGGTGATTTTTGAGGTTCATTACACATGGTATCAGAGAAAAAGTTACAACACTAGGCCTGAACAGGGCCACATTAATTGCTTAGTATATATATTCTGATCTATGAGAAAACTAACAAACCTTGTGAATTGTAAACATAAAGCTTTTCTCTTTTGTGTTAAATAATAGCAGCTCAAGAAGGTGCATAAATTAGGATGGAAGAGAATCCGCAACAAGGACCTCTCGGAGATCTGAGGCAAAACAGTGATGGAAGCTCACCGATGGAGGTGTTGGAAACAATGAGAAACCTTATAGCTGAACTACAGGTTTTCAAGGCCGACAATGAAAAATTAAAGAAGGCACAACAGGAATAGCAAGAGATAAATGAAGTCTTGCTGTGTAGTATAGTAACCAAGAAAATTCCAAAAGATGACAACGATGAGGAAGAGGTCAAGAAAAGGGCCTCCAAGAATTCTAGTGAAAAAACATAAAAGGGAGATAGTTCATTTGAAGGGACACCTTCAGCTAAAGACAAAACCATACTAGAGAAGAAAAGAAAACAAACAGACCACCTTGAAGGAGAATTTAAAAAGATTAAACCAACTACTTTTGATGGAGAGTCTAGGACAAGAGAAGAAGCCAAGGCATGGTTGTTGGACATAAAAAAATACTTCCAAATCTACAACTATTCCAACAACATGAAGGTTAGAATGACCATCTACAATTTGAAGGGAAAGGCCAACATTTGGTGGCAGGACTTGAAATTGGCCAAGGGCCTAAAGGAGAAACAGTTGGAATGGTTCGACTTCAAGAAGTATTTTAAGAAACAATACCTTTCTGAGAGCTATTATGAAAGGAAGACGAAAGAATTTTATGAATTATGACTCAGACAAATGATGATGGATGACCTTATAAATAAATTTCTGGAGCTACTAAGGTTCGTACCATACATCCGGGAGGATAAGGTAAAAATCGAACGATTCTTAAGTTGTTTACCAAAGTCCTATAGGGAAAGAATTGAGTTTGACAACCCCAAATCCTTGAGTGAGTCATTCAGGAAGGCATGAATGTGCTATGACCAGTATAAACAGTGGGTAGAGTTTCCCAAGACCAGGAAGGATAAGAAGGAATATGGAATAAACCAACGGAAGAAGAGATACCATCGAGCCCCTTATCAGAATGCAACAAAGGGTTTCCCAAGGAAGGATTTTCACTCCAATCATCTGAATATGCAAGGTAGCGGTAAAACTTGGAATGAAGAAGTTTGGGGACAAATATCGCAAGACATTAAAGTGTTGGGAGTGTGGAGAACCTCATTTAAGGAGGAATTGTCCACGTTTAATTGCAACAAACAGAACTTTTGTTCACAATTTGCAGGAAGACTCGACAGTGGGTGACATGGGTAGAAGTCTGCATCGGATAAATGCAACCATAGATGGTCGAGAAGGTGACCACCAATATTCAGTGGTAGAGATTGAAGGTAAAATCCTTGACACTCGAATTTCTATTTTAATTGACCCTGGATCTATGTTAATTTATATTACTCCCGATGTAGTAGAGTCGAATAAAATTAAGAAACAAAAGCATGGGAAACCTTGGCTTGTACAACTAGCAACAGGGACTAAAAGAAAAGTAGTTAACTTTATTTCTGATCTTGAGTTCAATTTAGATGGTCAAAAGATAAGGACCAATCTAAACATCCTGCCACTAGGGTCTTATGATATGATTATTGGGATGGATTAGTTGGAACAACAGAAAGCAGTACTAGATTGTTATACAAAGATACTTAGCTATAAAGATAATTTTGTCACTGTTAGAACAACCCAAAGCATACCAAAACCTATGTTAGTGAGACAAGTTTTAGCGATGCAATTCAATAAATGTATTAGAAAGGGATGTCAAGTTTATGCCATCCAAGTAACGAATCTATTAGAAAAAGAAGATAAGCCCAAGTTAGAAGACTTTGTTTTCCTACGTGAATTCAGAGACATGTTTGTTGATGAGATACCAGAATTGCCTCCTAGGAGAGAAATAGATTTCTCCATAGACTTAGTACCCGGATCAGCCCTATCTCAAAATCTCCCTACCGAATGAGTCTACTAGAACTGACAAAATTAAAAATACAGTTACAGGAATTGTTGGATAAAGAGTATATCAGACCAAGTGTCTCGCCATGGGGAGCACCAGTCCTCTTTGTGAAAAAGAAAGACGGTACTCTAAGACTATGTATTGATTATAGACAACTGAACAAAGTGACCATTAAGAACAAATACCCCTTACCACGGATAAATGATCTATTCGATCAAGATGGTGAGGCCAAGATCTTCTCAAAATCGGATTTACGATTTGGATATCATCAAGTTAGGATAAAGGACCAGGACATAAACAAAACAACTTTTCAAACAAGATACGGACACTACGAGTTTGTAGTCATAACTTTCGGACTCACTAATGCACCAACCACATTTATGTGCTTGATGAATAACATTTTTAGAAAGTACTTAGACAAGTTCGTGGTAGTATTTATCGACGATATTCTGGTCTATTCTAAAATGAAGGAGGAACATGATGAACACTTATGAATAGTTCTGCAATGCTAAGAAAACACAAACTATACACAAAATTCGACAAGTGTGATTTCTATCAAAAAGAAATACAATATTTAGGACATGTCATTTCCTCGAAAGGTATTGTCGTGGACCCGGGAAAGATAAAAGGCATTATGGAATGGCCAGTACCTAAGGATGTGGAAGATATCCAGTCATTCATGGGAATCACCGGATATTATCGTAGATTTATAGAAGGGTTCTCCAATATAGCCTACCCTATCACGTCATTACAAAAGAAAGGGACCAAGTTTAACTAGTCGCAAAAGTGTCAAGATAGTTTTAACAAGCTAAAAGAATTGTTGACATCAACGCCCATCTTGAAGGTAGCAGACCCAGATAAAGACTTCATAGTATGTGTTGATGCAAGTAAAGAGGGGCTAGGCAGTGTTCTAACTTAGGAAGGGCATGTGATTTGTTATGAATCCAAGAAATTAAAGGAACACGAGAAAAATTATGTCACTCATGACTTAGAATTGGCAGCAGTAATACATGCCTTAAAAATGTGGCGACACTATATCATGGGCAAAAAATTCTTACTATTGACAGATAATAGTGGAGTGAAATATTTGTTTAACCAACCAGACCTTAATGTGAAACAAGCAAGGTGGCTAGCCTTCTTGAGTGAATTTAACATGGAATTTAGACATATCAAGGGTAAGGAAAATAAAGTAGCAGATGCTTTAAGCTGCAAAATCCATGGGTTATTTGAGATAAATATCAGCAGAGCAGAAAGTGATTTGGAACAAAGAATAAGAACGGTAGGTGTTAATGATGAAAATTACACTAAGATGATGGCAGAATTGCAAAATAGTGTCATAAACTCAGATGAACCAGATATAAGTATCGACAAGCAGGGACTATTAAGATTTAAAAACAGGCTTTACGTACCAGATTCAACAGAGCTAAAATTAACTATTTTAGATGAAGTGCATAAGAAACCATACTCTGGCCATCCAGGTTACCAAAAAACAATAACATCATTCAGATAACTATTTTACTCGCCTAATATGAAGGGAGAAACAACAGAGTACTTGGATAGGTGCCAAGATTTCCAACAGTTTAAGGCTGAACACCAGCATCCAGTCGGCCTATTACATCCATTACCAGCACCAGAATGGAAATGGGAGACCATTTCACTCGAATTTATCATAGGTTTGCCTAAAAATCATAAACATAATGATTCTATCATGGTTGTAATCGATAAAGTCAGTAAGTTTGTACACTTTATTCCTGTAAAGTCTACTTTTAAAGCTATTAACATTGCTGAAATATTCATGAAATAAATTTTTAGGCTGCATGGTATTCCTAAAATGGTGATTTCAGATAGAGACGTAAAATTCACATCTGCTTTTTGGAAGAATTGTTTGCAGGGCTAAATACTAATTTGAATTTCAGCACAAGTTATCATCCACAAATAGATGGACAGACCGAAAGGACAAACTAAATCATAGAATATATGCTCCGCATGAATGTAAGAACAAAACCGAACAAGTGGGAAGACTACCTACACTTGGTGGAATTTGCATATAACAATGGGTACCAAACTTCGGCTAAGTTGAGCCCTTTCGAAATACTGTATGGTAGAAAGTGTACAACTCCGATTAGTTGGGATAACCCGGCTAACAGACTCATGGTTGGACCAAAGATTCTCCAAGAAATGGAGAACATGGTAAAGAAAGTACAATAGAACTTGAAAGAAGCACAGGACAGACAGAAGAGCTATGCGTATCAGAAAAGAAGACACTTGGAATTTCAAGTGGGAGACCATGTTTATTTGAAAGTCAAAGCCCAAAAAATCTCGATGAAGTTGGGGAAATGTGCCAAGATGGCACCCAAGTTTTGTGGGCCCTTCGATATGCTAACTCGAATTAGACCCGTAGCATATCAGCTTGCACTTCCAGCTAATCTAAGAATTCATAATTTGTATTTCATGTTTCTTTGTTAAAAAAGTATATTCATGACCTTACTCATATGATTGATTGGAACTTGGTGTAGGTGGAACTTGAGGGCGAGTTCCAGGTGGAACCCCTGTGCATTCTTGACCGGAGAGAAGTAACACTTTGGAGCAGAGCCATCACTCAAGTAAAGGTGCAATGGAAGCACTTTAGTCCTGAGGAGGCCACTTGGGAATTGGAGGGAGATTTGCAGAAATATCATCCAATCCTGTTCCAAGAAAGGAATGAACACTGAGGATAGTGTTTTACTGAAGGGGGAAAGGATGTGAAATCCCCCCAAAATAAATATTTTTATCTGCTAGAAATTTATTTCCATTTTTGGCAAATTCGAATCTGGAAAATTTTTGCAATTTATGGCAATTCTGAATTTCGAATTTAATAATTGTATTTAATTATTGTGACTATTGGGCAAAGATCTATTTGGACCCAACTAACTATTTGACTATGATGCTTGTATCCCAACAGAATAATTATATTAACTGCAGGAGGACAAATGGAAGAACCATGTTAAAATCAACTGACCATGACTCCATGAGTGGGGAACAAGTTGGAACTACCACTGGGATGATGATTACAAGTGGAAAATCAGAGATTTGGCCACTGGAAGCCCCTGAAAATCAGGGATTAAGAAATGATGCGAAAATCCCCAAAGGAGGGAAAAGACCTCGGCAAAAATGGATAAATAGCATATGCTAGGACGCAAGACGTTGCCAAGTATGTGGGGAGAGGATTCTTGAGCTCTCTTGCTATTATGAACACTGCATATTGAGTGTGAGGCAAGAGGATCTTGCTGAAACAAAATTGTCTTACTATTATGAACACTGTTGAGTAAGTGTGAGGCAAGAGGAGAACTATTGGAATTGAAGGACACTGCTGAGGAGGAGTTTCCAAGTTCGCCCTCATGGATTCATGGTCAAGCTAGGGGGTGAATTGGGAAATGTAACGACCCTATTTAAATAAATATTTAAAGATTATAAAGTAAAATTAATTAAAGAAAATAATTGTGATTAATTAAGTAATACTCTAACTACAGATCACATTTAATGACCTGAGAAATAAATTTAAAAGATCAATGAAAAATGTTAAAAAAACGGTTGCGTATGCAGAGAGGGAGTCTATGAATCCCAAGAAGATAAAACATTTAAGGAGGGAGAAGGGACAAGAACGGAAGGTGGTTGGAGGAGTAACTGCATGAGTCGACGAAGGAGGAATAATGGAGGGGAAAGGTTGATGGGAGGATCATTGGACGGAGGAGAGATTTTTCTGAGGAGTATGACATTTGTTGTGAGCACAAAGTTTCCTAATTGTGGCTTTTGATCAGTTGAGGCACTGAGTTGTTGGAGGTTTTGGGCACAGAGGGCCAGGATATCCGTAGATATCCTGGAGCTAGGTAGTTTTCCTAGTTGGCAGGGAGGAAAGTAGTTTTGGGCAGTTATTTTCCTGTTTGTGGCAGGATTGATCTGGGTAGCAGGTAACGGGGAGGTAGCAGCAAGGCACAGTGGCAGCAACAATTAGCATCAAAGCCAGGTACTTTGTTAAGTTATGTATTTATTTCTTTCTTCCATGTAATCGGTATTTGTGGATAAATCTAAGTTACTGAAGTTGTTGTTATGAAAATCAATATTAAGCTAGAAAGTTATTGTTTCAGTTAATAAATAAAAGGTTTATGAAACTTAATGATGTTTAGAAATATTAGGTTGTTACATATGGTATCAGAGCGTCTTAGTTCGAAATCTGGGCCTAAGGGACAAATCCCCGAGTGTTAACTCTAGCCACGCTTAAACTACAAACAAAACACGTTCAAGTTGACTCAATATGACTGATACAGTATCCGAAAATATACTCAGGTAGTAACCCTAAGTTATCCAAGCAAACGATCTCATAGACATATCACCAGTAACTACTTTAGGAAATATCCTGTAATGGGATCATGTATGGTCACTACAGTTTTAGTCTGAATATTCAAAGGAACACCCTTTAAAAATAGTAGCAGCGAACCAAATAGCTTGAAGGATCACTTCCCACAAAAGGCTACCCTTAAATCATCCTGAATAAAACTATTAAGCATGAAGAACAGAGATGATAACTTAATGTTATTGTGAGCAATACTTGTCAATAAAACTTCGGGTGGGATAGACACCTGAAATCGATGGAAGTGTTGAAGGAGGCTTCTATGGAAGGCTTGTAGTTGGAAAATTTAATAATTGCATGAACTATACTAAATAAAATGCAAAAACGACATTTGTGGGACCTTGAAAAGGCCTACCTCATCTCGAATTTACCTAAAATGAGGAACTGCCAATGCGTAGTCAAAAAAAAAGAGAGAAGGGAAACTCAGAAGACTGGCATTGCGAAAGAACAATATAAACCACTTACCTTTATTAGCCTCGACGAAGTTTTAAATAATGTAAAAATCTCAAAGAACAAGAGGCCAACATAAATTTTAACCTTTCCAGGAAAGTTGTTTATCACGGAGGAGAACGGATCCTAGCCGTTGATCTCGGCAGGACACGCGTCAGTGTTCTGGGGAGGAATCGAGATTTTACCCATCGGAGATTTCAAGAGAGTAGAACCGTTGCGTCGAGGAATCGCGATCCACGATTTCCCAATAGGATCGGAGCCGTCCAAACGACAGAGACACGTGTCAGGAGATCCCGCAGAGTCGGAGATCGAGGAATTGAAAGTCCCGTGCACATGACAACGAGAATCGCAATATCGCGAAACGCGATTTCCTGATGGGCACAAGGAAAGAGTGGGGACCACCAGGGTTAGAGTGGTGGACAGGTGACGTGCCATGCTGAAATCACAGATCGGGGTTCGGGAAAACACAAGTCCCAGAACTCATAGGTTTTGGATTCATGAACTCGCGAACTCTGATACACCAAGGGAGGACAGGTGTCAAAGGTCAACTCTCGCGAGGGTCAACGCCAAGTACCATAGGGGATCAGGAGTCAGGGATCCATGAGGACAGAGGATCAAAAAATCACAAGTGTCGATTTCCCGACAGGAAAATTCCCGATAAAAGCAAGGAACACCGATGAGATCTGAGCCGTTCATTCCGAGGACACGTGGCAATCATCTAGCGCCATCGGTGAAATATCCACAAGAGGGATTCATTGGGAATCAGGATATCGGGAGTCCTGGAAACATAGCAACAAGGGTTTTGAAATCACAAAATGTGATTTCCCAACAAGCCAAGGGACAATGGGGCCCACGAAAGAGTCAACGGTGGACAGGTGGCATCGGGTATCGAGATATCGCGAGTTTCGTGGACAAGGTGTCCATGCACTATGAAATTTCGAACCCTGAAAGCCGATGAAATTAACTTAACTCTTAATCCTCGATTAAAAGGATTAATTAATGACGGTTTAATTGATACCTAAACATATCACAAAATTGGAGATCAGGGTTTCGGGATTTAATATGCGTCGAATCTTTGTTATGAGAAACCTCGAATCCCGACAGGAATTAGGAGTATGGTCACATAGGTGCAGGTCACATGGACCTCGGTGTAGCCGAAGGGGCTAGCACGCAAGGAAGAGGTGCATCGGGTATCAGGATATTGGGAATTTCGTAGACACGGGATTCATGCAATGCGATATTGCGATATCCGAAATCTCAATAAGGGACAAGGCTATGGCCTTGTGGTATAATGGTCATATGGACCAGGAATTTAGCACGAAGGGATAATGCACAGGTAGCGCATCGGCATATTGGAGATCAGGAAGCCTTGAGGGCAGGAGACTCTCGACATCGGGTATAAGGAAACCCCGAAACCCGAAATTTAAGCAAGGAATTTTACAGTTAGGAGCCAAGGGTCATGAGCAATACAAAAGACAAGGTGTATGCATCTAACTACATGCATATGCACATACGAATAAAATTTTAAATATAAATGAATTAAATTACAAGCAGAATACCAAAATTTGTACATAATGAGAATTACAAGCAAATCATTTTGTTCAAAAGAGGCAATTACCATTCATTATCACCACGTAAGGAAGGTTTATGCAATTTATTGATACAGATAACCCTGCGTTCTTCATGAAGGTACTGAAACTGTGCACAACATGCAGACTGAATCATACCTCTTACTATAGCTGAGGGCGAGCTCCGCAAAATGTACAGACAAGGGATTGGTTCCCAACATTTAAAGGAGACTTGACTCCAGGTCCTGGATCTTATCAGGGGCCATATCAATATACTCTATTTCTGCAAAACGAACTAGTAAAGTGCTCAGAACAACGGTGTGGATGTAAGCCATGGCAAGGGAGATTCTGGAGACCTCTGAGCAGAGCAGAGGTAGACCTGTGGTGGACGAAGACTGATGTGAGGAAAGTCCCAACGATTGAGAAAGTGAGAGAGAGGAAGGATGCGTAGGGAGTCGAAGGGCTGACAGGTGTAGAATTTGGGGGCTAGATACGAGGGAGCTTGAGAAAGCCAGACGAGCACGTGGAACCCATGCGTGCCCAAACCCTTGGGTATACGCTCAATTATTTTTATATATATAATATAAAGTGTTAGAAATAATATAAAATAAATTAAATAATTTAGTATAAATGATTTATATATAATGAGGTCAAATTATCTTAAATTTAAAGTAAGGATAATTTGAGTTAAATTAGTGTAATAATAATTTTAAAATTTATTTATTTATTTGAGTGTAAGGTTAATATACCTTAAAATTTGATGTTAACCAAGCTTAGACGCTTAATCCTAAACCGAACCTAGCCAATTCCCCTGATGGAGTAATGTTTGTTTACAGACAAGTAAAGAAAACTTACGCCCAACCCTATTTCTAAGTTTAAGTAGCACCAATATGAAATGTCCTTGAACTCACCCGGACAACTTTGGGGTTATATAGTTTAAGTCATACAAGATTCTTAGGACTCGAAGGGGTTGAGGAAGGGGAGTGTCATCACGGGAACCACCGACGCCACCCACACCATCAACACCACCAACACTATCAACACCACTGACACCATCAACACCACCACCACCATCGCCCGAAATAGCCCTCATACTGCACTCGTTGGAAGCCATTAACAAGACTTTGAAGGGGCGCCAACTAGCAGGGACTGAAGTGGAACTCCCACCATCTGGAACGAGTAATCCAGAAGCATCAAGGAATTGTAGGGGAGAATTTCCACGTGAAGACATCACGTGAGAATTGCAGAAGATCAAAGTTCCAGAGTTTGTCGGAGGTCATGCCAGTGAACGCGCGGAAGCATGGTTGGAAGGCATGACAAGGTGTTTTTCCTTAAGATACTATGCGTCCAACTCGATGGCAAAGATCGCAATTTTCTAGTTAAGAGACAGCGCCTTGAATTGGTGGGTCAACTTGGAAAGACAACTACACCTTATCCCAGACATAGTATCTTGGGAACTTTTCGAGGATAGGTTCCGAAGGAAATATCTACCATCATACTATGAGGAGCAATAGGTAGGGGCATTTCATGCCTTAGTACAAGGAAATGGAATTGTAGAAGAATACGAGATCAGGTTTATGGAGCTGGTCAAGTACGTTTCATATATGGACAATGACCAGCGACAGGCAGAGCGCTTCGTTTATGGATTGAACCCGAAGATAAGAGCTATGGTGTGGATGTGGAAACTATCTTCAGTAGCGGAGGCGGTAGAAAGTGCATATTATGCGTAAGAACACATGAACTTAACAGGAGGTACAAGATCAACATTTCCGCATCACCCTGGATTCGTAGGAAAGACCTCGAGGACATTTCCTAGGGGAGTGGGCTCAAGGCCACCACCTTATGGTAACAGGGTCATGCCAAGGACAGTAGATGTAGGGATTTCAATTGCAGCTAGTGAAGCATCTCTTTCATCTCCAACGGTGTAGATAGGTCCATGACTATCTCAGGGAAAAACTAGTAGGGGCAGGGGTTCCAGGGGAAGGAACTCATTTCAAATATAGACGCATAACAATGCATAGGTTCAATCTAGTGTTACCTGTTGGGGGTGCGGGTGACCCCATTACCAGCGTGACTACCCGGAGTTACAAACAGGGTTCATGCATAGAGAAGGAAAGGCACCAATGGAAAGAGCAAGTAGCAACCATCAGATTTACACAACGGTTAACAATCGCCAGGCCGAACATCAATCCACAGTAGTAGAATCCTAAGGTATGCTAAATCATGTTAATGTTAATATTTTGTTTGATTCTAGTGCGACAGATAGTTTCATTTCACCATCTACATTAAAAAGGAGTGGGTTGGCAGCCTACGAGCATGATGACTTTAAACAAGTCGAGATGGCTTTGGGGGAAAAACAAGTTGTAGGACCTAGTGTCGATAATTGTATAGTAGACCTAGGAGTGTGCACTACCAGGTTGAAGGTATACGTCACTTCTCTTGGAGCATATGACTTAATCATTGGAATGGATTGGATAGCAGCTCACCGAGCTTTGGTAGATGGTTTCGCAAAAAGGGTGCTTTGTATCAATGATGAAGGAAGACCAATAGAGATCCAAGGTGTACAGAGAAAAGAGTCATTACGCTTTATATCAACTATGAATATCAAATGATGCTTGAGACAAGGGTGTCGAATTTATGTAGTGGAAGCAGTGAATGAAAGGAAAGGACCCTCATTAGATCAATATCCTGTATTGTCATAATTTCTAGATGTTTTCCCAAATGAGTTACCAGGGTTACCTCCTGAAAGGGATCTTGATTTTACTATTGAGCTAAAACTTGGTGCATAACCAATATCCAAGACTCCGTATAGGATGACAGCTCCAGAACTTTGTGAATTGCAAATGCAGTTGAAGGAGTTACTAGACTTAGGGCTAGTAAGGCCCAGTGTCTCACCTTGGGGCGCACTAGTAATTTTTGTAAAGAAGAAGGATGGATCCTTATGACTGTGTATATAATACAGGGACTTGAACCATGTGACAATGAAGAATAGGTACCCAATGCCGCGAATAGATGACCTCTTCGATCAGATGAAAGGAGCAATGGTATTCTCAAAGATTGATTTGCGATCTAGATATCATCAGTTAAGGATTAAGGAAGGTGATATCCCAAAAATTTCCTTTCGAACTCGGTTTGGACATTACGAGTTTGTTGTAGTACCTTTCGGATTGACCAATGCACCAGCAGTATTCATGAGCCTCATGAACGGTGTATTCCAGAAGTACTTAGATCGTTTTGTATAGGTTTTTCTAGATGACATTCTCATTTATTCCAGGAATGAAAGAGAACATGAGGAACACTTGCGAATAGTGTTGTCTTGCCTTAGGGAGAAAAAATTGTATGGGAAGCTATCGAAGTGTTCCTTCTTCTAGAAAGAGATCCACTATTTAGGTCATATCATTTCAGGCGAAGGAATCTCGGTGGACCCAGAAAAGGTAAAGGCCATTATAGAATGGCCAGTGCCGAAAAATGCACATGAGGTGAGAAGCTTCATGGGGCTAGCGGGTTATTACTAGAGATTTGTGGAAGGATTCTCAAAAATAGTGAAACCCATCACCACCTTGCAACACAAGGGAGTCAGGTATGAATGGATAGAATAATGTGGTAGTGCATTCATTGAGCTTAAGAGGTTACTAACTAGTGCACCAATTCTACGAGTGCCAGATATGGAAAAGGACTTCATGGTCTTCACGGATGCCTCAAAACAAGGGTTGGGGGCCGTGCTAATGCAGGATGGAGGAGTGATGGCTTATGCGTCAAGGAAGTTGAAGAAGCACGAAGAGTTATACGCGACTCATGACTTAGAGTTGGCATCTATAATGCTAGCTCTGAAACTTTGGAGGCACTATCTTGTGGGGAGAAATTTCAAACTCAAAATGGACCATCAAAGCTTAAAACATCTCTTCACTCAAAGAGATCTGAATGCCAGGAAAAAGCGATGGAGTGAGTTTATGAGTGAGTATGATTTTGGTATTTCATATATAAAGGGAAAGGAAAATGTGGTCGCAGATGCCTTGAGTAGGAGACCATGTATCTTCTCCTTGGTAACCTTAAAGGTCAGTATGAGGGAACATGTGTTGGCACAACTACTAGGAGACAGTTGGTATTTAAAAGTTACTTCAAACCTCCAGAGTAGGAGGCAGTTAGACCCAAAGTATGAAGTATATAATCTAGAAATAAACGGATTGTTAAGATATCGAGGAAGGACGTATATCCCGGAGAATGGGGATATTAGAAGCATCATACTGAAGGAAGCCCATAGATCACTTTATTATGCACATCCGGGTGTGAAGAAGATGTACGCAGAGATGAAGAAACTCTTCTTTTAGGTAGGCATGAAGCACGATGTAGTCCATTTAGTCGCCAAATTCCTGGAGTGTCAACAAGTGAAGGCCGATCACCCGGCATGCCTCCTAAAACTACATGATGTCCCTATGTCCAAGTGGGAAGTCATATCTATGGATTTTGTTGTAGGGTTACTGCTCACATCTCATAGACACAATGCCATTCATGTGATAGTGGATAAGTTAACCAAGAGTGCTCATTTCATTCCAGTTAGAAACACTTACGATGTAACTGATGTGGCACGAGTGTTCATAAGCGAGGTTATCCGTTTGCATGAGATACTTAAAAAGATCATTTTAGATAGGGACTCAAGATTCACATCTAGGTTTTGGAAAAGTTTACAGTCAACATTGGGAACTCAGTTGAACTTAAGCACAACTTATCATCCTGAAACAGATGGGAAAACTGAGAGAGTAAATCAAGTTATGGAAAACATGCTTAGGATGTATGTGATGGATAATCAAACCCAGTGGGAGAAGTACCTACCTTTGGTAGAGTTTTCCTACAATAACAACTATCATACTTCCATTGGAATGCCACCATACGAAGCTTTGTATGGGAGGCCATGTAGAACTCCATTGAGTTGGGATAGACTAGAATACCGAGTAACAGTTGGGCCATAACTGATTCAGGAAATGGAAGAACAGGTGATTCAGATCAGGCAGAGACTAAAGGAAGCACAGGATAGACAGAAAAGTTATGCGGATGCACACAGGACCGACCGAAATTATGAAGTGGGGGACCAGGTTTTCATTCGTATCAGGCCTAATAAGAGTACCATATGGTTCGGGAGGGGGACAACGTTGTCACCTCAGTTTATAGGGCCATTTAGGGTCCAAGAGAAAATCAGACCCGTTGCCTATCGTCTTGTACTGCCACCCCACTTGCATAAAACTCATAATGTATTTCATGTATTTGTTTTACATCATTATGTTGTTGATGAGTCACATAAACTAAATTGGAAAGAATTGCAGGTATCGGATGTGGGAAAACTCATGGTAGAACCGTTACGCATATTAGACCGTAGAGTCCGACAACTCAGAAACTGTATGGTAGACCAAGTTAAGGTCCAGTGGGACAATTATAGTCCAAGATCTGCTACTTGGGAGGACGCCGAGACACTACGACGAGACTATCCCTCACTATTTTGACCACCTCGAGAATATGTTTCTCGAGGGTGGGGTGTAGGTAACACCACCTTTTGACTTAGACGGCTAGGATTACCTGAGGCCTATACACTTTATTTCCTAGTCACAGTGAAACTATTAAGTGATACACTTAAACTTTAAACTTATGAACTTCTATGAATGATTAAATGTTATCAATGATGAGGCATATAATGCGATCTGTTATGTGAAAGTGAATTTTACGAGTGTTTAAATGTTATTGATGATGATGTATATGATGCGACATATTGTGAGAAAGTGAAATTATTGAATGTTTAAATACTATTAGAATGATGTTGGACACAATGCAGACTATTTTGGGCAAATGATAATCTCATGAATGAATGATGAGTTTGAATTATGGGATATTATGAAATCTCATTCTATGTGGAAAAATTTGATGTTGATCTATCGGTACAGGGATACCAAAGTGAAGTGATGATAGTATACAATTATATGATGATAATGCATAGAAATGTATGAGTTTTGTTGCAAACTAATATGCAGGTTATGGGCTATGAAATAGCCAAGTGATAATGATAATGAAAGTGAATATCAGGACCACTAACCGAGAAATATTATGGTGTAAATAATGTATGTGCAATTTATATTGATTTGGATGCATTTCTATGATATGTGGATTAGTGCATGATTTTGGTACTAACGCTGCCCAAAACCGAATAAACGATGACAAAACCTCTAGCAACACAGTGCCCCTTTATGTTCCATTGTACGGTGTTGACCCTAGTTCTGTTAGGAGGGGTGGAGTCATTTTCCACCGTGTATCCTCCATTGTAGGGTGTTGAACCTGGTTCTATTAGGAGGGGTGGAGGAATTTCCCACCATGTATCCTCTGAAACCTGAAGTCATGGGAGGATGGTGCTAGTTCACGCTCCCCAAAACATGTGATGATGACTGTCAGTTTCCTGCTTGGGAAGCTTGGTCGAGATAGAGACACTTCCACTTACGGGTTCTATTTGGAGTTAGGCCAATATAGTTGACGCTCCAAGATAGTCTAGCAAAGGATGGATAGGAATGGAGTTGGAAGTAGGTTAGGGAGGAAGGATCAGTAGAATAGTTGAGACTATATGGAGATCTATCTTGTGGTGGAATTTGATGTCGTCCCTTAAAAAAAAAAGAGAAATGTGTATATATGAATACTCATTATTATGTAATTAAACCACAGTTGTTAAAATAAATTATTGAGCCGGACAATTGTAATCAAACGATTTCTTACACAATTAATTGATTGTTTTCTTCTATAAAAAACTAGTCTTGCTAATTGGATTGAATCCATACCTAAATTATTAAAGGATGACAGTTTGATTATTAGTATGTGCATGATATTTGCATGTACTAGCTACACATGCATTCCTTATGCATCTACACTAGTATGTATGAGATTTCTTGACTTACTTACTGATAATGTTAGTTACTTGTTGTGAATGTGTGAACCATGCTCTTTTCCTTGTGCCACAAGATACCTTAAACTCCGGGACGAAGTTTCTTGAATGGTGGGTGTATGTAACGACCCTAGTTAAATAAATATTTAAACATTATAAAGTAAAATTAATTAAAGAAAATAATTGTGATTAATTAAGTAATACTCTAACTACAGATCAAATTTAATAACCTGAGAAACAAATTTAAAAGATCAATGAAAAATGTTAAAAAAATGGTTGTGTATGCAGAGAGGGAGTCTATGAATCCCGAGAAGATAAAATATTTAAGGAGGGAGAAGGGACAATCATGGAAGGTGGTTGGAGGAGTAACTGCATGAGTCAGAGAAGGAGGAATAAGGGAGGGGAAAGGTTGACAGGAGGATCATTGGACAGAGGAGAGATTTTTCTGGGGAGTATGACATTTGGTGTGAGCACAGAGATTCCTTACTGTGGCTTTTGATCAGTTGAGGCACTGAGTTGCTGGAGGTTTTGGGCATGGAGGGCCAGGATATCGATAGATATCCCGAAGCTAGGTAGTTTTCCTAGTTGGTAGGGAGGAAAGTAGTTTTGGGCAGTTATTTTCCTGTTTGTGGCAGGATTGATCTGGGTAGCAGGTAACAGGGAAGCAGCAGCAAGGCCCAATGGCAACAACAATTAGCATTAGAACCAGGTACTTTGTTAAGTTATGTATTTATTTCTTTCTTCCATGTAATCAGTATTTGTGGATAAATCTAAGTTACTGAAGTTGTTGTTATGAAAATCAATATTAAGATAGAAAGTTATTGTTTCAGTTACTAAATAAAAGGTTTATGAAACTTAATGATGTTTAGAAATATTAGGTTGTTACAGGAAAGTAGATCTAGCTACTCTATTCTACGGTTGGGAGGAACATGGTTGTTCCCTTTGTCTTCTCACGGATTGGATTCAAATATGTTGATCTATCCCTTTTTATTATGAATGGATATATTTTCATCCGATGTCATGTATGCTGTAAATCTGAACTAGAATATTTTTCATTCTCTGTTGAATGATTTGATATCTGATGCATTGTATTTGATTAAAAAACGGAACTGCAACTATTCCTCTTCTTTGTTTATGTTCGTTATGAGAAATTTATGTGAAGGAAATCCGTATATATATATATATATATATATATATATATATATATATAGTTGTAATTCGCCTGATGGAATGATATTCTTAATTATGTATTTTCATAGACACACAGATCTAGTACTGTTGACATTTAATGCATTGATTTAAAAGAGGCATTGAGTGGATATTATAGAATTTACCCTATACAGAGAATTTTATCCCTTGTGTCCCTATGTGCGTGTAAATTTTCTAAGTCCTTAGGCATTCGGAATTCTGTGAAGTAAAGGTATATCATATCCTTCTACACCCTTAGTCTCCCAGAAACAAAAGTAATATTTCTCCCAAAAAATGAAGCTTGAGAATACCCGCAAAGGTTAAAGACCAAGGAGTGATGAAACTAGTGTGAAGAGTTACAGTAGGAGATCTCTCTCCCTTAGCATTTGTTTTTATTTCCTTTACTTTTTGACAGGAACACTTAGTCCAACTTCCCTTTCGCCTTTTGAAGGTTTTTGTATATTGATGTATGGATTCTGAACTCACGAAGTTCCGAATCCCGAAACCCTGAAGCTTCCACTTTTCGCTTTTCGATTTTTATTTTTCTTTTTTGTTTATGCACCATGTGTTTGAAAATCCCAAAATCTCAAAGTAGCGGGTCCCACTTTACCTTTTCGGAACCTGGGGAAATGCCTTGCACAGTTGTTGACATTTGAAACCCCAAAACTCTGAGTTCCGAAATCCTGAAATTTTGGGTCCCACCTTACCTTTTCAAAGCTTCAGGATATGTTTGCACTGTTGTTTGACATTTGAAACCCCGAAACCCCGAGTTCCAAAATCCAAAAATTACGGTCCCACCTTTCCTCTTTTTCACTTTTCCCGATTTCATAAGTTCTGATGTGTAAAGGCTTGGTGTTTTAAGTCACAGGATTCTGAATCCCAAAATCCTGAAGGGGGTCCCACCTTTCCTCTTTTTCACTTTTCACGATTTCGGAAGTTCTGGTGTGTAAAGGCTTGGCGTTTGAAGTCACAGGATTCTGAATCCTGAAATCCTGAAGGGGGTCCCACCTTTCCTCTTTTTCACTTTTCACAATTTCAAGAGTTCTGAGGTGTAGAGGTTAGGCTTTGAATTCACTAAAATCTGAACCCCGAAAAACCCAAAAGGTGGGTCCCACTCGTCCCTTTTCTCTTTTCGCAAGTTGTTGTGAGTTGATGTTTGAGTATTGAAACTCGGGAAGTCCGAAACCATGAAAACCTAGAAATGCAGGTCCCACCTATTCCTTTCACATTTTGTAGGTTCCTCATCCAACGGTTGCTACCCTCCTAAGCTTAGGGAAGGATCATCCTTAACATCAACGTAGAACTTTATGATCCGATGGTTCACGGGATTTCGATACTTTCCCGATGAATTTTCCACCGTCCGTTCCTCTAAAGACATCTGATCATTACCCTCCTGAGTTTTGATAGATCATCCTTAACTTCCGCACAGATTAATGGGATCTAACGATCCACTGGATTTTGGTCATTTTCCTGACAATTTTATCACCGTTCGTTCTCCTAATGATATCTGGCGAGGAAGATTTGGCTTTTTTCCACTGGATCTCAACCCTTGCGAGATGATGTTGCTCTCGGCCTCTCTCTGAACACTTCAGGGTGATATCCTTTTCTCTCTCTAAACAACAGAGGCTCCTTCGAGCTAAGTTCGTATCTCCCTCTTACTTTGAGTATACTGGAAGGGTGCAGGGAATAAGGGAAGGAACAAAATCATGGAGGGACTTTTTCTTTTTACCCATAGAAGCTTCTGTTCAAAGTAGATTAGATGGGTGTAATAATACCCTTACGGTTAGAATTGAATCATTCCTATTTTTTTTACATTATAATCTTAAAACAAAATTGATTTATGCCATGGGAATAATTTTTTTTTTATGGTGATTTTTAAGGTTCATTACATGACTTTATTTCACTAGACATAAGTCCTCTGGAGGTTTTATAAAACTTGGGATTCCAAATACTTTGGCACAATTGAATCTTTTGTTATGTAGCTGGGAGGAAGTTGTATGCTAATAATGTCATGGCTCTGTGCTATCCCTCCTTGTGGCACCTTGTGTTGAGTGCTAAGCATTTTCCTCGACATTTGGCGTTCTTTTGTTTCTTAATCATCAGTGCCTTACTCCATAATCATAAGAATTACTTTTTGATCATACATTTTATAGGTTTTATAAAGACTTCAAAACAAACCCTGTTGCTACAACATATGATAGGTCCAAACAAAACCAAGATTTAAAATTCCCTATGAACCCACTTGGCATTAACCTTCTTTCAATTCCAATATTAAAAACTAATGTTTCTTTTCGACACCTTTTCAATCTTCAAGAATCCACCATCGATATTTTCACATGTTGGATTGGTGGATTGGTGGTTGATGTCCCACCAATCTACAAAGAAAATCATGGATATGTAACTGGATATTGATATATGTTCTTCAAGTTCTTGCATCTCCATGAGATTTGAGGCTAGATCATTGTTGTTTGGAAGGATGTGCAGGAGGACATGAGGAGTCTTGATCTATGCAACAGGCTTTGTGCAGCCTGTGCAGAGGAGAATATGTTTGAAATAGAACCATTGTTGGAGTGGCATACATGATCAATGCAAATGTCAACACAGAGGTGAGATGGATTAGACACCATGGTTGGATAGAGCCAGGAAAATCGAAGGTCAAGCGCCGATTAAGGTTGTGAGATCGAGGCCTGTTGCAACCATTGAGGATGCAGGGCCTATTTGGGCCTGGTTCCTACAATGACTCCGCGACTTGAAAGGAAATATGTATATGAAAATTATAATAGTGTTCGTATCGATGGGATTTCAAGAATTATATAATGCAAGTGCCTTGGGAATTATATAATGCAAGTGCCTTGGGAATTATATAATGTGCCTTGGCCATATTTATTACATTAAATATCTCTATTCATTTTCACTTGTATTTGAAGGTTGATTTAATTTATTCCATATGTAGAACCCACACCTTTTAATAAGAGGTTTTGATTTGGATAAAGGCATGAGATATGCATTGATTTGGGGTCGGACACTAAGTTACTCTAATGAAATTGGTTAGTGTTGGGAGGTTCATTGGGTTTTCATAATCTAGTGGAGAATGGACAGAGTAAGTACCTATTTAGCATGGAGGAGCAAGAAAATTCCAAATGAAGATTGGACACTAAATGTGTTAGTGCTGCAAGATTGATTTGAGCCTACTGGTGCACCCTTATCGATTGGGTGCATTTATTCACTAATCAAGGTGTACAGATGGTCAATGGCAATGGAGTGATGGTAAATTCATTGTCAATCTTTTATTTATTTATTTTGGAATTGTAAGAAATTATATGTAAATGGGCATATATCTATAAGACCTATAAAGGCATGCATACCCATGGTTAATCACCGGTAAAGTCGAGACGTAGGCCTAGGTGATATGAGGGTATTTGTCTCATGATATTACATGTAATTGATCATATTTAAAGGGTTGGTGAAACTCCATTGTAAATGGGCCTAGAGGTAAGCAAAAAATACTTACTTGGCCCAATTTGGTCAAGTGAATGTTCATGTTAAGGTTAAGCTAGGACTCCATTGAAAGTTGCCTGGAGGTGATCTTGTGTCAAGCTCACTTGGTTGGCTTCGTCTATTTTTTGGTGAAGGTCTCAAATACAGAGTTTGAGGTGGAGCACTGAAGGTGCTCACGATCATGAGAAGGGAGTTGTTTGAAAATCTCAAGTAATTATTGGATGGCCTGAAACTCGAGCAGGTAAGTTTGTACAAGATGTTGAATCCTTCATGGTGAGCCAAGTTTTACAAGAAGTGATTGTAACAATTGTGTTTATTGTACTCACTATCTTGATGTTTAAATTGTTGAAAATATGATTATAGCAAGTAGTAGCATGGCTAAGATCAATAGGTTAGCTCAGTTGACTTGGACATTAGAGATGAAGGATCTGGGAGTAACAAAACAATCTTGAGTAGAGAAATACACAGAGATGGGATTGATTGTAAGTTTTGGGATATCACAACAAGATTACATGGTATGATACTCACAAAATTAGGTATGAATGATGTGAAACCAGTAAAAAGAAAATTATCTTCCCATTATAAGTTTTCTTCAAGTTTGTGTCCAAGTGATGAAGAAGAAAAGGGTTTTATGTCTCGTGTATAGTGTGCTAGTATAAATATTGACGATTTCAATGAAAGGATGAGACATTTCACATGAAGTTGTTGTTTTCATGGTCACATGACAAATCGAAGTGGATCAGTCAAATATTGTTGGGAAGTGACAACTAATTGACCTAAATTGGTCTAGTTGGTTCACGATGGTTTCTCCAACAAGATATTATTGAAACTAGTCAACAAATATAGGGGCCATATTAAATGTTTTCAGTTTTGTATAACTGAAGGAGGAGGTGTATAAATATCAATGCCTTAGATCCATTTGATGAGCAGAGGCTTCAAGCCCTCTCCTAGGCTGCCCGACTGTTGAAGGTTCACTATAATCTCATGCTTTCTGCTAATAGATTGTTTTTTCCATTGTCCTGTGGATGTTTCCCTCATGAGGTGAAGGAGGGTTTTACCACGTAAATTATTTCTCTCATGTGTGACTGTTTTCTATCCATGTTTGTGCTGCAAATTAATTTATGTGGGTTCTAGAATACAACATTAGATATGATTAGTTCTTCTTAGTGAAGCAACAAAGATTTGGTATTTAGTTTCCATACTGCCAACACATCAAGTCTTCCTCCCTAATTAGTTCAGATATATTCATGCTTTGCCTCTCTCAGAAGGTGTTGGTTCATTCCACCGTCCTCCTACCATCTCAAGAAGATCATGTTTGGCTATGAAAGCATCGATTCACAATTAAGAATTATGGACTTGGGATTGTAGTTTATAAATATTTTTAATGACAATAAACTCATCACATATAGTCAAATTATGAGCTTGCTGGAATTTAATTTAGTTTAAATTATGAGCTTGATGGAATTTAATTTAGGTTGGCAAGTTAACAATCATTCCTTCCAACCACCCTAACTAAACCTAATTGATAAAATATAAGTTTTTTAATATATTTGACAAAAACCAATATTTGTCCAAGAATATCTAAGACTACACCCTTTTATTTTGCATCATTCTTTGCTTGCACATATTTAGATGCAAGCCATTAGTCCCTTTTCTTCTGCATTAAATAATAGAGGAAGAACCAAGCTGAATACGTGAGAAGATCTCACCTTTATTAATTATTGAAGCCAATCATTACATTTATATAGCACAAAGGTGCTCACAACAACCTTGAACTGACCTCCTACAAAGGTGGATCTAAAACCACCAACAAACCCTAAATTGGACAGGCACAAAACAACTCACAACAATTTAGTTGCATAGATACTAATTTCTACATTATTCCAACACTCTCCCTTAATGGAGAAATGGATTTTCTACCACACCTAGCAACTCTCTGCAAATTTCAAATTTTTCCTTTCCAAGAGGCTTAGTGAAAATATCAGCGATATTTTCATTTGTGTTACAATAGATTAAGTCAATCTCTTTTGACTGTATCTTTTCTCAGAAAAAATGATGTTGAATTTCAATGTTCTTAGTTATGGCATGATAAATAGGGTTATTAGCAAGTTTGATTGAACTTTGATTATCACAATTGATAATTGTGGGTGCCTTTTGTTCTTCTCCCATGTCTTCAAGAATTCTTCTCATCCAGAAAACTTCACATGTAGTACTACACAAGGCTTTGTACTTGGCTTCAGTTGTAGACAAAGAAACAATTGGTGTTTCTTACTGCTCCATGATACGGCCCCTAAACCAATTCTAAAGGCATAACCTATGGTTGACTTTCTGTCACTAAGATTTCCATCCAAGTTAGAATCAGAATATATTGCCAACTTAACATCAAATTCATCAGTATATTTAATACCAAAATCAATAGTTCATTTCAAATAATGAAGGACTCTTTTTGTTGCTTTCCAATGACTCTCATGAGGCTTAGCCATGAACTGACTAAGGATGATGACTGAGTAGGCAATATCTGGCCTGGTTGTGGTGAGATAATTCAGACTTCCCACCATTTGTCGATACAGAGTTCCATCCAATTCCTTGGTCTCATCATCACTACAGAGCTTAACATTCTGTTATAATGGAGTAGACATCACCTTGCATCCATTCATATCAAATCTTTGAAAAAATTCCCTGGTATATTTTCTTTGTGTAACCAGTGCCACACCATCTTCTTTCCATACTTCAAGACCCAGATAATAATGTAGTTCTCCTAGATCCTTCATTTCAAAAACTTGTGATAACTGCTTTTTGATTTCATCAATTAGCTTAGAAGCATTTCCTGTTATGATTAGATCATCAACATAGAGAGAAATCAAAGCAATATTTTCTTTTTCATCTTTCTTGATATAGAGATTTGGATCATTCTTACTCTTCACAAATCCTTTTTGCAGAAAGAAATTGTCTATCTTTTCATACCATGACCTGGGTGCATGTTTTAATCCATATAGAGCCTTTTTCAATTTGCGTCCTTGTTTAACAAATCCTTCAGGTTGTACAAGATATACTTCCTCCTTTAATTCTCCATTTAGAAAAGCAGACTTCACATCTAACTGATGTAGGTTCCATTTATGTTTTGTAGCTAATGCAATCATCATTCTAATCGTGTTTAACTTAGCTACAGGTGCAAAAGTATCTACATAATCAATTCCCTCTTTTTGTGAATACCCTTTTGCAACCAATCTTGCTTTATATTTATCTATACTACCATCAACATTAAATTTGGACTTAAAAAACCATTTGCATCCTATTGGAACTTTGTTTTCAAGCAACTCTGTTAATTCCCATGTTTCATTCTTCATTATTGAATCATATTCTTCTTTCATTGCATCTATCCAAACATTATGTTCTTTAGCTTGTTTATAATTTGCAGGTTCTGTAGTGTTCATTACTTGAGTCATCAAAGCATAATCTTTGTACTTGATAGGTGTATGAATTGGATGAGACGTCCTCCTTGGAGTCTTGGTGCTAGCATCTCTTCTTCTACTTTGAGGTGTAGTTATTTCAACCTTTTCTTGATCTTGACCCTGTACCTGTTCCTGTTCCTTCTCTTGATCCTCTTTCTGTACATGTGTCACATCTACATCTTCTACAATATAGTCATGAGGAATGTGCCATTCACTATGACTATCTACTTTATGACATGTATGTTCATGGAATAATACATCTCTGCTTGGAAATACTTTATGCATGTTAGGATCAAACATCTTATACGCTTTATGCTAACCATCATAATAACCAAGAAAAATACACTTGATGGATTTTGCATCAGGCTTTCTCCTATCCTCTTTGGGAATGTGAGCAAAAGCATTACTTCCAAATATTCTCAGATGATTCACAACGGGCTTATAACCATAAAAAGCTTCAAATGGAGTTTTATGATCTAAGCTTTTAGTAGGACTTCTATTTTTTAGATAAACAACAGTTCTAATAGCTTCAACCCAAAAACCATTAGTAAGATTTTTACCTTGAAGCATACTTCGTACACATTCAACCAAGGTTATGTTTTTCGTTTCTGCCACTCCATTTTGCTGAGGAGTGTGCGGTACCATGAACTGTTGTAGAATTCCATTTTATTTGTAGTATTTGACAAAATCCCTAGATATGTACTCTCCAGCTTCATCTGATCTAAGAATTTTGATGTACCTTCCAGTTTTCTTTTCAACCAAATTTTTAAACTCCTTAAAGTATTCAAAAATATCACTTTTCTTTCTCATGAAATACACTCATGTGTATTTAGTGCAATCATCAATGAAAATAAGAAAACAATATGCTCCTCCAATAGACCTTGTTTGCATTGGACCACAAACATCTGTGTGTACAAGTTCAAGTATATCCCTCTTTCTTCTATCTATATGAGAAGGAAACTCTTCTCTATGTTTCTTTCCCAAACCACACCCATCACATGCACTATGTTCATTCTTTAGTAGTGGAAGTCCTTCCACCATGCCTTGATTCTTAAGAAGCAACAAATCATTATAGTTTAGATGTCCATATCTTTGATGCCACAATACCTTTGTTGGCATCATTGTTGAAGCGAAATCTTGATGTCCTTTCATCGTCACATCAATCTTGTATAGCCCTCCAACTCTGACTCCTGTAGCAACTACTTTATAATGATCTTTTACATCCTTCACAAGACCATTTGATTTTACAAAATCTACCTTCATGTCTAGATCTGTTAGGGTGGAAACATAAATTCAATTTTTCTTTATACCAGGTACATGCATTACATTTTGTATTTGTTTAACACTACCATTTGGTAATGTAACAAAGATATCTCCATAACCTTTGATTTGATGTGACCGTTCATCACCAAGGTAAATGTTAGCACAATCATTACTCTCAAAATAATTGTCAAACCAGTTTCTATTACAAGACATGTGGATTGATGCACCATAATCTACATACCATGCATGCGCATCATCTGTCTCAGTTGACAAAGTAGCATCTGATATGAATAATTTGTGGAATTCATCATTACCATTATCACCCCTTTCAGCAAAATTACTATTATGCCTTGAATTTCTATATTTATTCTCATGTTTATGCTTATACCAACAATCCTTAGCATGATGTCCAGCTTTTCCACAATTATAACATGAATCACTCTTTCTTTGATTTGTATGAGACAGAGGAGATGTCATACCTTTATGTTCTTTTGCATATTGAGGTTTGCCTCCTTTGTTGCGTTTCCAAGTCTTTCCTTTGTTGCGTTCCCAAGGCTTTCCTTTACTCTTTGTCATCAATGCCAAATCTAAATGTGGAGGCTTTCCTATGAGATGGCTTCTACGTTCCTCCTCCTATAGAAGAATACCTGCAAGTTCTTCAAATGTCGGAGCATTCTCTTGAGCTGCAATACCTGTTATGAACATTTGGTAGTCTTCTAGCATGCCATTTAACATGACAGTGACTAGATAAGTGGGTGAGACATTTTCTCCGATGTCACCTAGTTTTATCGTTTAAATCTTTGATTCTTGAAATGAAATTAGTAACATTTTCATTTTCCTCCATTTTGATTGAGAGAAATTTGTTTTTTAAAAACAAAACTCGGTTTGTATTAGAGGTTTGGTACAAACCTTTCAAGATGTCCCATGTCTCCTTAGATGTTTTGCAATCACTTATATGTGGAATTATGTTGTCTTTTACAAAGATTCTGAGGAAAACTTTAGCTTTGTTTTATCTCTTCTCCCAATCTTGGGCAGCAGTAGCATGCTTTGCCTCATTTCCCGAGACAATAGCCCAAACCTCGGATGCTTCCAGCACTGTTTGTATCTTAAATTTCCAATTTACATAATTGAATCCATCTAATTTATTTGATTCATTTATGTATGAATCAATTAAAGAATTTACCATTTTAAATTCTTTAAAAACAACTCAGAAATTACCTTTGCTGCCACCACCAAACCTTCTCTTGACAACAACAATGCAGTCGCTTCCTCATTCACCACGCTTCTGCTACGCCTGGAGCACTTTTAGCTCACCTTGAATTGCTGATGAATCAAATGCATGCCTCAATCCCCTCACGTTTTGCTACAGATTTTGATGTGCTCCTCCTCACAGCTTGAGTCAAATATCATTTCACTGATGCAACAATCCTCCTCCCTCAGGCTCTTCTAAGTAAGTTGTTGTTAAACTGTGAATTTCTTACTGGTTTCTTGCTGGTTGCGCTCTTTTCGAGACAATGATTTCGTCTGGGCAGATTTCGTTTCCATGCAGCTATACAATGGCTCCCTATTTATCAATACCGGCTTCCTTTACTACGGAATCTTCGGGTTGTACTCCTCCACACTGAGGACTCCTCCAACTTCTGCAGCATCTGAAATCAAAACGACGACAAACAATTCGTACTTTCTGACAGAACTAAAACATAGAGGCCCACACGATGCTTCTCCTCCAACGCACAGATCTTGACACAGCCAACACCCTTCACAGGAGAACAAATGGTGGCTCCTTCACATAGAAAGTAGTAGCAGCTCTTACAACAAACAATTGCAAGGCCACTACTTAACGTTCAACAACAGAAAACAACTCTTACAACAAACGACTCTCTTCCAGGCCAGCGAACTCTCTTATTGCAGCAGCTAAACGATGGTCTTCTTCTTGGCAGTGCCAAACGATGGACAACAGTAATCTCCTGCACACAACAATCTCCTCCGCCTCCACGCAGACATAGCTTGTGCCCTCTCTGGCTCACGCCTTCACTGGAGAGCTTACGCCCTCTCTGATACCAAATTAAATAACAAAGGCAGAACCAAACTGAATACGTGAGCATAGCTCATCTTGATTAATTATTGAAGCCAATCATTACATTTATATAACACAAAGGTGCTCACAAGAATCTTAAACTGATCTCCTACAAAGGTGGATCTGAAACCACCAGCAAACCCTAAATTGGACAGACACACAACAACTCACAACAACTTAGTTGAGTAGATATTAATTTCTACATTATTCCAACAATTCTTTACCTATGCAGATATTTAGATGCAAGCCATCATTCTTTACCTACACATGCAAGCTATCATCACAATAGTATTTAAAAAAGAAAAAAAAGTAGCGATTCGAATTGAAAGACACGACAGCAATGAAAACAAATATTCTTACATTGCTTGTATTTCAATACTACAAACCTTCCAACATAGATCTCGAATGTATAGTGGGAATCGATAAAATCTATTTCATTCTTCTTCGGATCAAAGATATGTGAATTAATTTTGAGTAAGTGTTAATTTTACCGATGTGAATTCCCTTCAAATAACTTTGATTCGCTAGTTTGCAATTTGTGAGAAAGCACCAATAAAGCCACAAAGATATGAACAAAGAGTGAAGGGCATGGCGAAGTATCTGTGAAGGTTCCATGCATTTGATGATCAATGGTGGACATCATTAATTAATCTCAGAAACGTCAAACACAGGACATGACTTGCGTTTGAGCAACAGCCGTCCGCAATTAGTATGTGAGTGAATTACAAGATACGCAAAATCTTAATATTGACCTTTTCTTAACTAGATCTTGCCTGTTCATGGATGGTTTCATCCTGTCTTTAATGGTCAGGACACAATTATAGCACTGGTTAAAAAAAGGACTCGTCAAAACCCTATTTTGATTAAAGGGGTCTTACATCGATTAAGTGAGCACTGACATATTAGGATTTCGCTCACATTTCACCAGTGAAAAATGTCAAAATGTAAAATGTTTATTTCAATTAAATTTGGGTTAGCATTGATTTTACCGATGCGATTTACCTGAAAATAACTTTGATTCACTAGTTTGCAATTTGTGAGAAAGAACGGACGAAGCCACAAAGATACGAACAAAGAATGAAGGCTATGGTGAAGTCTCCGTGAAGATTCCATGCATTCGATGATCAATGATGGACATCATTAATCAATCTCACAAACGTCAAACACCGGCCATGAGTTACGTTTGAGCAACAGACGTCCGCAATTAGTATGTGCTTCAATTACAAGATACGCAAAATCTTAATCTTGACCTTTTCTCAAAGAGATCTTGCCTGTTCATGGATGGTTTCGTCGCGTCATTAATGACAACAACGAAATTATAGATATGGGTGGAGCTGGGCACACAGCAATTCAATGCCCTATGCTCAGCGAGGTAGAGGCCCCTGATAAATATATCTAATCATAGTGCACCCCCAATCCAAGAATTCATTTATTACACAAAAAATTGAGGATTAATTTTCTTTTACCAAAAAAAAACATCATCTTATATCGTAGAGCAGGGTAACTGGGTATTACAGATCAACTTGCCAAACACTCACATCTATGTTACATTGTTAAAGGAACCATTTACTAGGACAAAACATAGAGATAATTCCATAATTTTATTGTCCAAGTTCTTATAATAATAATAATAATATATTTTTAAGGTCGAGGGATTTGATACATCTCTTAAAAGGAAGTATACATTCTTAACCATTGGGCCCACTCAGGTTGTATCATAATACATCATTGATCTAAAAATTTATTTATCACACAAACATTTAGAATTTTTTTTTTTTCATTTAGTGTTGGAAAAAGCTCCACGCTCAAACCAATCTCAAAGGTTATTTCGAAAATTGATTTTTTTTTTTTTAATTTTGGGTTGGCGAAACCGAGGGTTCAAAACAAAATTAATGTGTGATTACGCTCTAACATTTTCACCATGGCCCTGGGAAGTCCACAACAAACGATGAAAAATCGACGAGGGGTCCTTGTGAGATTTCATGACCCTCGACTGTTGCTTCCTTGAACAAATATTTGTACTATGTGGTCTTCATCGATGATCACTCTCGAAAGATGGGGATTTGCTTCTTGAAGACCAAAGATGGAGTCCTTGCGAGATATCAAGAGTTTAAAGCTCAGGTTGAGAACCTGATAGGGAGGAAGATCAAGGTGTTGAGATCAGATAATGGAGGAGTGTACACTTCGAGGAATTTCAGTTACTTTTGTATTGAGGTAGGGATAAAGAGGGAGTACACTGTTCCTTATAAAACTCAACAAAATGGGGTTGCAGAGAGGAAGAACAGATCCATTGTTGAGGAAACCAAAGAAATGATACATGATCAGAATCTACCTATGACTCTATGGGTGGAGGCATCCATGACAACAATGTATGTTCAGAATAAGAGTCCTCATAAAATTACAAAGAATATGACTCTCGAAGAATATTTCACTCGAGTGAATCCTGAGGTTGGTCACTTTAGGATATTTGGGTGTTCAATATACTTTCATGTACCAAAGGAAAAGTGGAGAAAGCTACACCCTTCAAGAAGAGGTACATTTGTGGGGTATAGTGAATATTTGAAGGCATACCGGATATACATCCCCGATTAGAGACAAATCAAAGTTAGCATGTAATGAACCTCAAAATTATCATATATATTTTTTTTCCTCAGGACACTATCCTTTAAATAACTGAAGTTTATCATCTCGTAAGATGGGTGCTTACATTTCCCTTTTGTCTTGGAGTGACCATTTTTCATATTAATTTAACACATATGAGAAGTTCCAACGAAAAATAGGCATTTTTCTAACTCCTATATCTTACTATGTAGGTATTAATACTTAAATGTATTTGCCCATACATTAGGATTCGAATTTTCATTTTTCTAATTAAGGGAGTCGGGCTGAATTGGACTTTGCACACACATTATTATAATCCTGAAATTAATTACTTGTACTCCTACCTAGTTGAGTTGACATTAAAATCCAAAAACATACCAGGAATGACAATTGTTATTAAAGGTGATTTAAGAGAGGGTAACAATGCGCTCTCTATGATGTTTACATTTCAGTTATGATACGATTTGTGCCTCCACCATATTGAAAAGAACCCCGACTTGGTCCGCTTAGGTCACTGTGTAACTAACTAACTACCCCTCCATGTCCTGTTGGTGTAAAGAAATGAGCACTTCAAAGTCAAGGTGTAACGACTGATCATTTACACTGGACAATCATGGTTATACTGTCGTTTAACTTCGTATCTTCGAAATTTAAGGGAGTCAAGTGTATCTTTCAAGAGGTGTTAAGACTCTGTCCTGGAATTAATTGGGCCTCAATCCTGATGCCTTGTCCCCCTGTTCTTCCCAATCCTGATGCACCAACTAAGCCCTAGCACATGGCTTGTACTTCCCGAATGGTTAAGGGTGGTATTCGTCCCTCTAGGGTTTTGGCAGTCTCATTTATGTTCTTGTAATTTAGAGGAGGAGGGTTTTGTATTACGCTTTGTTACACAAGGAAGGGTTACCACCTAGACGACCATCATTGGTGAAGTTAGCATCAACATCCATTTACCTGGTAAGATTCTATGGAACTATCAAATCCTAAGTTAAAACAAAGGGTTCATGGGGTGTGTTTAAGAAGAGATTTCCTTCCTGTATTAGATTCAGAGTCTACGCAATTTCTCCTGTCATAATAATGTAGACTGTAGCAAAGACTATTACCGAAATTCCCGCTCTATATCCTGTGATCCTGCACCCTCTATTTGTGTCGTGGGGTTCCTATCGGTTCTTCTATTCCACTCTGATACTGGCAAATGTTTTGGAGGTCACAACCATGTAGCACATAAAGGGTTTATTCATATGTCGTAGAAGGATAAAAGGGTCTACCATAACTGTCCTCCTTTGTGTTTGATGCATTTTATTTGTAGAATAGTGGTGCCCTTGTGGTAGTTTATCTCTTAGTGAGTTGGGGTATTTCCAGAGAACATCTATTTTTCATATATATATAATGCCTTTCCTCACGTTCTTCTTTTCTATTAGTACAGAGTTTTTTTCTATAAATAGATTGATCTTCTTGAATTCGCAGTGTTATTTCCTCTGTTAAATATTTGTTTAAATTTTTTGCGAAAGGTATATCTTTGTATTAATGGTGGAACTTTGTTTTCTTACGAGGTATCCACCAGAAGTTCCAGGCATCAATTTCCCCGGCCATGGTCACATTACAAAACCAGGCACGGTCATTGGAGGCCATGTTGTTTAAGTTAAGTACTCCAACATCCCTGTGGATCTCAAACTATGCATTCGTTTTTATAATTTGAAGTTTAATACTTTGCTAACACCTTCTTGTGATGGTCGAATGCAGGGATGTCCACTCCTCAGCGCAGATATCGCCCTCTGTTCAATGTGACAAAGGTACTCGGGTTCCATAAAAATGGCTCTCAACTCACTTATGAAATAAAGCATGGAAGTCATGATTCTGTTTGTAGTGTTTCTGTTGCGATGACTATTTTGGAAAAAGACTTATCTTCGGTGTTTTGTATATTACCCCTATGATTTAATGTATTTGGAACACTTTTTACTAGTTATAATGGCCATCATTATTGGATTTGGTTGATGACAGTCTGGGTAGTCTTTTGTTATTGAAAACTATCTATTTGGACTTTTCCCTAAAGGAATCATTCGGAGGAAGGTTTCACAAACCAAAACTCTGTGTTTTCTTTGTATAATTTTTGTCCTTTCGATGGATTTTATCCTCCGAATCGATTGCACTACTCTGGATTTTGCCTTGGAAAATATTTCTGTAAAAAAAATACGAAGTAAAAGTTTTCTAGTTATTCTAATTGGAAATGCTGCAACCCTAAATTTCTTGTATTCTTTCTACGCACAGAATAAGTAGGAAGTATCCCTGTTAATGATTTATCGCAGAAGTCATTGGTTCGCTTCCCTATTGTATGATGCTAGCATGATTAAATCATCCCGTTTAGGCTAGTCCTACTCCCTAGATTTTGTTCACTCCCCTATGTTTCATCGTTCTAGACTATATGAATGACATTATGTTCTCTTTTTGAATTAAATTTACATAATGGAAAATAAATGCATATATCTGTTATGTTTGATCATTGATAAATATTCGGTTCTGTTTAAAGTCTGAACCTACATATGCATGTAATAGTTATATTCGCGCATTGACTCATATTCGACTCTGTTAAAGTTTGAAACATGTATGTATGCATATAATAGCTCTACACGTTCAATGATACATATTCGACTTTGTTTCAAAGTTATGAATTACATATACACATATATTCACTCTATTCTTTCACTGGTACATATTCGATTGTATTTTAAAAAAAAATTGATTTCCAGAATTAAGTCTAGAATTAAATTCTACAATCTATTTACTGAATTTTGAATAGCCATTGTTCTAGGTTATTGCATGCATACCATCATTAGGGATCCCATTAGAGTAATAACTAATTGATCCAACAGAAGTAGAATACTAAATATTTGGGTACAGGGAAAGACTTACAACAGTTATACGATCATTCAAAACAAATGCTAGAACTCCTTTCTGTATAGCTAAAACATGTACAATATATCTAATAAAAAAAATCACTCGAACAGATGGAGTTTAGAGTAACATATCTAAACTAAAATTGCAGAGAGAACAAATGGAACAACCAGATTCCTCCCAACCATAGAATCGAGCAACCACGATTACTTTCTCGATTCACCCCCTAGTCTGACCATGAGTCCATAAGGGAGAACTTGGAAATCCCTCTAGAAAATTTTCCTTCATTTCAATCCTTTTCTCTTGCCTCACACCTTTTCAGTGTTCATAATAGCAAGTGAAAAATATAAAAAATAGTCTCTTTCCCCAAGCATACTCAACAACATCCTGCCTCCTCACATATGCTTATTTGTAACTTGCCTAGGTCTTTTCCCTTCCTTGGAATTTTTGCATCTTCCTAAATCCCTGATTTTCAGGGGCTGCCAATTGCCAAACCACTAATTTTCCACTTGTAAAATTCATCCTAGGGGTAGTTCCAACATGTTCCCCACTTATGGAGTCATGGTCAGCTTCTTTTAACCTGACTGTTCCATTTGTCTTCCTGCAATCAATATAAAATATTTTGTTTTTTAAACAAGTGTCATTGCCAAAATATTTAGTTGGGTCAAGTCCAAAAGTCATAATAATTTATTACATTTAACAAATTCGAAATTCGAAATTTCCAAAAATGGAAAAACTTTCCAAATTCGAATTTACCAAAAACCAAATAACTTCCTAGAAATTTAAATTTCCAAAATGTCTTTTTTTGGGGATGTCACATCCTTTCCCCCTTCAATAAAACACTGTCCTTAGTGTTCGTTCCTTTATTTGAACAAGATTGGATGAGACTTTCGCAAATATCCCTGAAATTCCCAAGTGGCCTCCTTAGGACTAAAGTGCTTCCATTGCACCTTTTACCTGAGCGACAGCTTTGTTCCGAAGTGTTATTTCTCTCTAGTCTAGAATGCATAGGTGTTTCACCTAGAATTCGCCTTTAGGTTCCACTTGTACCAAGTTCCAATCAATCATATGAGTAGGTTCATGAACATATTTGTTTAATAAAGAAACATGAAATACATCATGAATTCTTAGATTCGCTGGCAGTGCAAGTTGATATGCCACGGGTCCAATTCGAGCTAGTATCTCGAAGGGCCCACAGAATTTGTGTGCCATCTTGGCACAATTTCCTAGCTTCAACGATATTTTTCGAGATTTGACCTTCAAATATACATGGTCTCCCGCTTGAAACTCTAAGTGTCTTCTTTTCAGATCTGCATAGCTCTTCTGTCTGTCCTGTGCTTCCTTCAAGTTTTGTTGTACCTTTCTTACCATGTTCTCCATTTCTTGGAGCATATATAGTCCAACCATGAGTTTGTCAGCCGAGTTATCCCAACTAATTGGAGTTGTACACTTCCTTTCGTACAATACTTCGAAACGGCTCAACTTTGCTGAAGTTTGGTACCCATTGTTATACGCAAATTCTACCAAGTGTATATAGTCCTCCCAGTTGTTTGGTTTTGTTCTTACGTACATGCAGAGCATATCCTCTATGACTTGGTTTGTCCTTTCAGTTTGTCCATCCGTTTGTGGATGATAACTTGTACTAAAATTCAAGTTGGTATTGAGCCCTGCAAACAATTCCTTCCAAAAGGCGGAGGTGAATTTTACGTCTCTATCTGAAATCACCATTTTAGGAATACCATGGAGTCTAAAGATTTCTTTCATGAATATTCCAACAATGTTTATAGCTTTAAAAGTAGACTTTACAGGAATAAAATGTGCAAACTTACCGAGTTTATCGATTACAACCATGATAGATTCATTATGTTTCTGAGTTTTATGCAAACCTGTTATAAAGTCGAGTGATATAGTCTCCCATTTCCATTATGGTACTGGTAATGGCTATAAGAGGCCGACTCGATGCTGGTGCTTGGCCTTAACTTGCTGACAATCTTGCCACCTAGCCAAGTATTCTACAGTTTCGCCCTTCATATTAGGCTAATAAAATAATTTTCTAAGTGTTGTTATTGTTTTCTGGTAACCTGGGTGGGCAGGATATGGCTTCTTATTCACTTCGTCCAAGATTGTTAATTTTAACCCTATTGAATCTGGTATGTAAAGTCTATTTTTAAATCGTAGCAGTCCCTTCTCGTCGATCCTTAGATCTGGTGTATCTAAGTTCGTGGTATTGTTTGGTAATTATTCCATCATTTTAGTATATCTTTTTTCATCAATACCTATTGTCCTTATTCTTTCTTCCAAATCACTTTCTTCTCTGCTGAAATTCATCTCAAATAACCCATGGATTCTTCTACTTAAATCATCTCCCACTTTGTTTTCCTTTCCCTTGATATGTCTAACCTCGAAGTCGAATTCGCTTAAGAAGGCTAACCACCTTGCTTGCCTTGCGTTAAGATCTGGTTGGTTAAACAACTATTTCACCCCATTGTTGTCTGTTAATAATAAGAATCTTCTACCCATTATGTAATGTCGCCACATCTTTAAGGTGTGTATTACTGCTGCCAATTCTAAGTCATGAGTGATGTAATTTTGCTTGTGTTCTTTTAATTTCCAGGACTCATAACAAATAACATGTCCTTCCTGAGTTAGGACACCACCTAGCCCTTCTTTACTTGCATCGACACATACAGTGAAATCTCTATCTGGGTTTTCTACTTTCAATATGGGTGTCGTTGTCAATAATTATTTTAGTTTGTTGAAGCTGTCTTGACATTTCTCTAACCAGTTAAACCTGGTTCCTTTCTTTTGTAATGATGTGATAGGGTAGGATATCTTGGAAAACCCTTCTATAAACCTGTGGTAATATCCAGTGATTCCCGTGAACGACCATATATCTTCTACATCTTTAAGTACCGGCCATTCCACAATGGCTTTCATCTTTTCTGGGTCTACGACAATGCCTTCTGCTGAAATTACATGTCCAAGGTATTGTATTTCCTTCTGATAGAAGTCACACTTGTCAAAGTTGGCGTACATTTTGTTCTTCCTTAACGTTTGCATAACTATATTTAAGTGTTCCTCATGTTCCTCCTATGTCTTTGAATAGGCCAGGATATCGTCGATGAATACTACCATGAACTTGTCCAAGTACTCACTGAAAATACTGTTCATTAGGCACATAAACATGGTTGGGGCGTTAGTGAGTCCGAAAGGTATGACTACAAACTCGTAGTGTCCATATCTTGTCCAAAATGTTGTTTTGTTTATGTCCTCCTCTTTTATTCGAACTTGTTGATAAACGAATCGTAAATCCAATTTTGAAAAGATGTTGCCCCCCCTACTTGATTGAACAGATCATTTATCCTTGGTAAGGGGTATTTATTTTTAATAGCCATTTTGTTCAGTTGTCTATAATCGATACATAATCTTAGCATGTCGTCCTTCTTTTTCACAAAGAGGACTGGTGCTCCCCAAGCTGAGACACTTGGTCTGATATACTTTTTGTCCAACAATTCCTGTAATTGTATTTTTAATTCTGTCAGTTCTGGTAGACTCATCCGGTAAGATGCCTTTGAGATAGGGGAAAAACCGGGTAACATATCTATGGAGAAGTCTCTTTCCCTTCTAGGGGGTAATTCTGGTATCTCATCCACAAACATGTCTCTGAAATCACGCAAGACATCAAAGTCTTCCAACTTTGGTTTGTCCTTCTTTTCTGCTAGACTCGTCACTTGGATGGCATAAACTTGGCATCCTTTTCTCACACATTTCTTTAGTTGCATTGCTGAAATTTGTCTGACTGATACCGATTTTGGTATACCTTGGGTTGTCCTGGTGGTGTCAAAATCATCTTTATAGTTAAGTATCTTTGTATAACAATTTAATATTTCTTTGTGTCGTTCTAACCAGTCCATCCTAATAATTATATCGTAAGATCCTAGTGGTAGGGTGTTCAGATCAATCCTTATAGTTTGACCATCTAGGCTGAACTCAAAATTCGGAATATAGTCAATTACTTTCCTTTTTTTACCTGTCACTAGTTGTACAAGCCATGATTTTGCATGCTTTAGTCTCTTAAGTTTATTTGACTCTACTACCTTCGGAGTAATATAACTTAATGTTGCTTTGGGGTCAATTAAAATAGAAATTCAAGTGTCCTGGATTTTACCTTCGACTTCTACCACTGAGGACTGGTGGTCAGCTTGTCATCCATCGATGGCTGCATTTATCCGATGTAGTCTCCTACCCATGTCTCCCACTATCGAGGCTTCTTGTAGGTTATGAACAACAGTTCTCTTTGTTGAACTCAAACGTGGGTAGTTCCTCCTAAGATGAGATTCTCCACATTCCCAACACTTCAATGGCTCGCGGGAGCTGTCCCTAAACGTTTTCGCTCCCAGGTTTGTCGGTTTTCTGCTACCTTGAGTATTCATAGGATTGGAGTGAAAATCCTTTCTCGGAAAACTCTTCATTGTATTCCGATAACGAGCTGGCTAGTACCCCTTCCTCTGCTAGTTCATTCGATCTTCTTTCTTGTCCTTCCAGGCTTTGAGAAACTCTGCCCGTTGTTTATATTGGTTGTAGCACATCTGTGCTTTACTAAATACTTCAGTTAAGGATTTGTGGTTTTCAAACTCAATTCTGTCCTTGTAGGACTGTGGTAGACAGCTTAGAAATCGCTAAATTTGTACTTTATCCTCCCGGATGTATGGTACGAACCTTAACATATCCAAAAATTTATTTATAAGGTCCTCCATCATCATCTATCTGAGTCGTAACTTGTAAAATTCCTTTGTCTTCCTTTCATAATAATTTTCAGAAAGGTATTGTTTCTTGAAATACCTTTTAAAGTCATACCATTCCAACCGTTTCTCCTCTAGGACCTTGGCCAATTTCAGATCTTGCCACCAAACGCTAGCCTTCCCTTTCAGATTGTAGATGGCCATCCTGACCTTCATGTTGCTGGAATAGTTGTAGATTTGGAAATACTTTTTGATGTCCAATAGCCATGCCTCTGCTTCTTCTCCTATTCTGGATTCCCCGTCAAAGATAGCAGGTTTAATTTTTTAAAATTCTTCTTCGAGGTGGTCTACTTGTTTTCTTTTTCTGTCAGTTTTAGTTCCATCCTCAGCTGGAGGTGTTCCTTCAGATGAACTGTCAACTTTTTTTGTTTCTAGCCTTGAGTTCTTGGAGGCTCTCTTGCTGAATTCTTCATCATTATTATCATCCTTTGGTCTTTTCTTGGTCACTATACTGTGCAGCAGGACTTCGTTTATCTCATGTTGTTCTTGCTGTGCCTTTTTCAATTTTTCATTATCGTCTTTAAAGATATGTAGCTCAACAATCAGGTTCCTCATTGTTTCCAACACTTCTGTGGGTGAGGTTCCATCACTATTCTGCCTTGTATCTCCAAGAGGTCTTTGCTATGGATTTTCCTCCATCCTATTTTCCGCATTGTCTTGAGCTGCCATACTTATTCACCAAAACAGAGAAAGTTTTTTGTTTGTAACCACACAATTTATTAGTTTATATATATATATATATATATATATATATATATATACTAAGCACTACAATGGTCCTATTCAGGCCTAGTGTTGTAACTTTCACTCTGATACCATATGTAATGAACCTCAAAATTATCATATAATTTTATTTTTTCCTAGGGACACTATCCTTTAAATAACCGAAGTTTATCATCTCGTAAGATGGGTGCTTACATTTTCCTTTTGGCTTGGAGTGACCCTTTGTCATATTAATTTAACACATACGAGAAGTTCCAATGAAAAGTAGGCATTTTTCTAACTCTTATATCTTACTATGTAGGTATTAATACTTAAATGTATTCGCCCATACATTAGCATTCAAATTTTCATTTTCCTAATTAAAGGAGTCAGGCTAAATTGGACTTTGCACGCACATTATTATAATCCTAAAATTAATTACTAGTACTCCTACCAAGATGAGTCAACATTAAAATCCAAAAATGTACCAGGAATGACTACTGTTATTAAAGGTGATTTAAGAGAGGGTAACAATGTGCTCTCTCTAATGTTTATGTTTCAGTTATGATACGATTTGTGCCTCCACCATATCGAATAGAACCCCGACTCAACCCACTTAGGTCACTTCATGACTAACTAACTACCCCTCCATGTCTTGTTGGTGTAAGGGAAGGAGCACTTGAAAGTCAAGGTGTAATGACCAATCATTTACACTGGACAGTCATGGTTATACTATCGTTTAACTTCGTATCTTCGACATTTAAGGGAGTGAAGTGTATCTATGAGGAGGTGTTAAGACTTTGTCCTAGAATTAATTGGGCCTCAATCCCGATGCCTTGTCCCCCTATTTTTCCCAATCTTGATGCGCCAACCAAGCCCTAACACATGGCTTGGACTTCCTGGATGGTTCTGGGTGGTATTCGTCCCTCGAGGGTTTTGGAAGTATCATTTCTATTCTTGTGACTTCAAACAGGAGGGTTCTGTATTTTGCTTTGTTACACAGGGAAGGGTTACCACCTCAGTGGCCATCATTGGTGAAGTTAGCATCAACATCCATTTACCTGGTAAGATTTTATGGAACTATCAAATCCTAAGTTAAAACAAAGGGTTCATGGGGTGTGTTTAAGAAGAGATTTCCTTCCTGTATTAGATTCAGAGTCTACGTGATTTATCCCATCATAATAATGTAGACTGTAGCAAGGACCATTACTGAATGTTCTCACTCTATACCCCATGGTCCTGTTCCCTCTGTTTGTTTCCCGGGGTTCCTATCAGTTCTTTTATTCCACTCTAAGACTGGCAACTCTTTCGGAGGTCAGAACCGTGTAGCATAGAAAGGGTTCATTCATATGTCATAGAAGGATAAGAGGGTCTACCATAACTGTCCTCCTCTGTATTTCAAGAATTTTATTTGTAGTATAGTGGTGGCCTTCTGGTAGTTTACCTCTTAGTGAGTTGGGGTATTTTCTGAGCACATATATTGTTCATATATATATAATGCCTTTCCTCACGTTCTTCTTTTATGTTCTTACAGAGTTTTTTTCCATAAATAGATTGATCTTCTTGAATTCACAGTGTTATTTCCTTTGTTAAATATTTGTTTAAATTCTGTGCGAAAGAGATATATTTCAATTAATGGTGGAACTTTGTTCTGTTAAGAGGTACCTATTAATATTATGGTAGCTTCGGGAGGTATGAACCTCTATTGTGACCTATGACAAGACTAGAATCCTCTCGAAGGAAGCAAAGAATTAAAGGAAACCCTAGGCAAGTTGTCGGCTGAAAAAATATATTTAAATTGAATTTATTGATGCCCAGAAGGAGAGGTCGGCCCCAGTTAGACTGGCCAGTACACTATAAATACAGGGCGCCAGTTTCATTATTTCACATCTCAGCAATTGCAGTGAGAGATGAATCTGCACAAGCAGTTGCAGGCAGTAGCAGTTTGCTACGTAAGTTTCTGGGATAGCTGGGAAAGTGGTGCTCTAGCTTTTGGGTGGGATCATCTGTTCAGTTTAGTTTCTATTCTCTTGCTTGGTTAATTTAGCCTCTCTTGGCTATTGATTGCTACCAATATTCTCTTCTCGGTCAAGGTCAAGGTGTTCGGAGGGTGTCTTCGGCCTGTGGTTGGGTGATGAGGGTATCGTCAATGGTTAAACGAGCACAATCATCTATACTCTAACAAGTTATGGGCCCACACCCCCTTCATTCAACCTAAAATTATGGAAGGAAACATAATCGCTAGGTATTGAGCTCATTGAGGAACTATCGCTAGAGTCACTAGCAGGAGCAACTTCAAAAGAACTGCAGCTAGGGTTACTAGCAGTAGTAGTTGCATAAACCATAATTCTTAGATCCGACACCTTGTGATGGAGCATCTTTCTCAAGGAGAAGATATTCAGATGCGCCCTAACTCAGCACACCTATTGACTTTTTCAGAAGAAAGAAAAGACGAAGTTGAAGTTTTGGATCAAGGCATGACTAGTTTTATCATTCAACCGAAGACATGTGTGAAACAATCAGTCTCTTACATTACTCAACACTTACTAGGAAAATTGAAGATGATATGTGCATAATCGACAGTGGAGTTTCTAGGCACATGATGGGAGATCAAGCTAGAATCTCAGATCTAAATGAGAGAAATACATCATACAAAGTGGAGCTTGGAGACAAAAGCACCTACCCCGTCGAAGGATTTGGACAAGCCTCCATCAAATTGGAATCAGGGAATCACGTTCACTTAAGAAATGTTCTATATGTACCTCGTTTAGAAAAGGATCTTGTATCAATATCATGTTTATAAGACAAAGGAAACATAATAGCCTTCATAGATGAAAAAGTGTTATCATGGCATAAGGATTCTGACATAGAAGATGCTAGGGTTATTGGAAGACGTGAAGGGAATCTATATAGACTACTAGAATGAAATGAAGAAGCCCTAGTACATGACAAAGTCAACCCTAATGAGCTTTGGCATAGCAGGTATGCTCATATCAATTATCAAGAACTACCTTTACTCAGGAAGATGGTTGAAGGGATACCAGAATTGAAGTCTACACACGAAGGAATTTGCAAGGGATGTGCCCTTGGGAAGAACATCAAGAAACCATTCCCAAGCAACAACAACAGATCTAAGGAAATCCTAGATCTAATACACTCAGATGTTTGTGGTCCAATTCCAATCAAATCTTTAGGAGGATCTCTCTACTATATAACATTCATAGATGATTATTCAAGGAAGATGTGGCTATACCTACTGAAGTCAAAAGATGAAGTATTCAACAAGTTCCAAGAATTCAAGGCAGAAATAGAAAACCTTACAAACAAGAAGATCAATAAATTAAGAATGGATAATGGAGGAGAATACACCTTGAAGGAGTTCGTTGAATTCTACAAATCAGCAGGGATTAGGAGGGAGCTAATTGTTCCTCATAATCCTCAACAAAATGGTGTAGCAAAAAGAAAGAACAAGTCCATCGAAGAAATAGTAAAATCCCTATTGAATGATCAAGATCTATCCATGTTTTTATGGGGAGAAGCAACAATGACAAAAATATATGTACAAAACAGAATCCCTCATCGCATATTGAAATACATGACACCAGAAGAAGCATTCTCAGGTAAGAAACCTAACGTAGAAAACTTAAGAATATTTGGATGTCAAGTTTATTCTCATATTCCAAAAGATAAAAGAAATAAACTAGAACCCTCAGGAAAGAAAGGGATATTCCTGGGATATAGTGATTCACCCAAAGCCTACATAATATATATTCCAGATCAACAGAATATAGAAGTAAGTAGAGATGTAACATTCAATGAAAGAATGGCCTTCAGAAAATCTATTGCAAAAACTATAGAAGAAGAAGAAATTGAAGAACCAAATGAAGAAAACACAGAAGGTGAAAATAATGAAAAGGATCAACTTGATCATCCTATGGAGATATGCGAGAACGTTGATCCAGATAATATACCAAAGAAAAAGAAATGACCAGCTTGGCTTGAAGCCACCTTACAAAACACAGAAAGAATCAAGGTTCCAGAAGGAACATCTAGGAAGAGTAAAAGACCAAAAAAGATTCTCAAGTTATGCAGCATACATGACAAAGCTTCTAGATGAAGAATCTACTAGGTTTGAAGAAGCAGTTAAAAAGGGACAATGGAAAGAAGCTATGGTGGAAGAAAATCAGTCCATTATGAAAAATGAAGTATGGGAAATTGTACCCAGACCTAAAGAGAAATCAGTTGGAACTTCAAAATGGGTATACAAGATCAAACATATAGTAGACAAAAGTGTAGATAAATACAAGGCAAGATTCGTGGCCAGAGGGTTCTCCCAGAACGAGGGAGAAGACTATGAGGAAACCTTTGCTCCAGTGGCAAGGTATACCTCCATCAGAGCTATCATATCTCTTGCTGCTTCCATGGGATGGAATCTACACCAGATGGATGTAAAGACAACCTTTCTCAATGGAGCTATTGAAGAAGAGGTATATATTGAACAACCTCAAGGATTCGAGGTACATTCCAGAGACACTCAGGTTTGGAGATTGAAGAAAGCTCTATATGGACTCAAGCAAGCTCCAAGGGCTTGGTATGCCAGAATGGACAACTATCTAACTAGACTTGGCTTCTCTAAGAGTCATGCAGATCCAAACCTTTACTACAAAGTCGTGAACAATGCACCTGTAATTCTACTATTATATGTTGATGATCTATTCATAACAGGTGAAGAATCTTTAATCATCCAGTGCAAGAAGGATTTATCCTTTGAATTTGATATGAAAGATCTAGGTCTCATGCACTATTACTTGGGACTAGAAGTATGGTAGAAGCATGGTAAAGTATTCCTTGGACAAGGAAAATACACAGTAAAGATCCTTCAGAAGTTTGGAATGATGGATTGTAAGTCCATGGACACTCCTATGAATGCGGATATAAGAAAAGTAAAAGTCCCAGATTCTGATCCAGTAGATCCATCTCTATATCAACAACTAATTGGATCGTTGATGTATTTGGTAAATACTTGACCAGATATTTTCTTTGCTGTAAATACATTATGTCAGTTCCAGGTGGAACCTAGACAAGAGAATTGGATAGTTGCAAAGCATGTCCTAAGATATATTCATGGGATAATAAACTATGGCTTAAAATATACCGCATCTAGTGATGTCCAACTTCATGGATTCATAGACTCCGATTGGGCAGGAAGTGCAGAAGACAGAAAGAGTACTTCATGTATGTGTTTCAGCTTGGGCTCCTCTATGATATCTTGGAGCAGTAGGAAGCAAAAGTCTGTCACACTCAGTATAGAAGAAGTAGAGTATATGGCAGCTTGTGAAGTATGCACAAAAGCAATATGGCTAAGAAAGTTAATATCCAATTTATTTGATCATAATCCAGAATCGACAACAATATATTGTGATAATCAGAGTTGTATAAGATTATCTGAGCATCTAGTGTTTCATGAAAGGTCGAAGCACATTGAGATAAGATACTACTTTGTCTGAGATAAAGTACAAGAAGGAGAGGTAAATCTCTAATATGTCCCCACTGATGAGCAGGCAACAGACATCCTGACAAAACCTATTTCCAGAATCAAGTTTACATATTTCCAAGAAACGATGGGGATCATGGAAATAACTCCCTTAGCTAAAAGGGAAGATTCTCTAGGATAGAGAAGGTACGCAAAAATATTCTTGAAAAACATTTATTTTATGATAACTCTCCATTTAGGAGGGAGCATTGAAAATATTATATATCTTTGTAATAGTCTAGATTGGATAGATGCTTCCATGTTTGGAAAGTGGATTGAGATTTCTGACGGACAATGACTTAGCATTGTAGTTAACATGGGAGGCAGACTAATTACTGATGTATCATAGACATTGACTTCCCATTATGGGGAGTGGTATAGGATAGTCATTCTTCTTGGCAGTCACTCTGATTAGTGGTCAAGTAGAATGTTCCGCCTCACCGGGCAGTCATTCTTTCGAAGTTCACAGTTGTGAGCAGTTTCAAAGAATCATCCGTTTTGGAGGTTGATGCAGGAAAAACATTCCTCGAGGGTTATACATTCTCTGCGGGTTACACTTTAGTGTCGGAGGAATGGCCCAAGGTGGGGAATGGTCTGGACAGTTATTCCTCAAGGGCAGACTCATTCTCTCCAAGTTACACTTTGTTTAGTGTTGGAAGAATAGCCCAGGGTGGGGAATAGTCCAGGACAATCATTCCTTAGGGCAGACTTATTCTCTCCAGGTTGTACTTTGTTTAGTGTCGAAGGAATGGCCCAAGGTAAGGAATGGTCCAAACATTTCTCGAGGGAAGACTCATTCTCTCTAGGTTACACTTTGTTTAGTGTCGAAAGAATGGTCCAAGGTGGGAAATGTTCCAGGTTCATAAATCAAAAACAATCCTTCTTCCTTGGTTGAGAAGAATGGCGTAGATGGCCCATTATTGATATTTTATATTGAGGGCAGACATTCTTTCAGACCTCACATATGTGAGTGAAAGATTGGCCCAGATGACTTTTATTGATATTCTATATTGAGGGAAGACATTCTTTCAGACCTCACATATGTGAGTGAATGATTGGCCACAATGATTAATATTGATGATCTATACTGAGGAAAAATATTCTTTCAGATCTCAGAGACGTGAGTGAAAGATTAGTCCAGATGATTTAGTTCTTGTCATAACATTGTTTCCATGCAGGTTGCTATCAGATATTTGTTATGAAGAATGAATGACAGTAGATATGCTACTATTTGTGATTGTGCTTCACAAGTCTAGGTAGTTGTGTACTATTGGAATAGACATAGGTGTGTTCTATTAATTGATATTGTACCAGTTGTCATAGGAGATTATCCAGTCAGATAATAATGACAGGTGATCATGGTGCTACTAGTTGAATGGTCTATTGTGCTCAAGACCATACCTCCCTATCTAGGAGGGAGTGTTAATATTATGGTAGCTTCGGGAGGTATGAACCTCTATTGTGACCTATGACGAGACTAGAATCCTTCGGAAGGAAGCAAAGAATTAAAGGAAACCCTAGACAAGTTGTCGGTTGAACAAATATATTTAAATTGAATTTATTGATGCCCAAAAGGAGAAGTCGGCCCCAGTTAGACTGGTCAGTCCATTATAAATACAGGGCACCATTTTCATTATTTCACATCTCAGCAGTTGCAGTGAGAGCTAAATCTGTGCAGGCAGTTGTAGGCATCAACAATTTGGTGCACACGTTTTTGGGAGAGCTGGGAAAGTGGTGCATTAGCTTCTAGGTGGGATCATCTGTTTAGTTTAGTTTCTATTCTCTTGCTTGGTGCATTTAGCCTCTCTTGGATATTGATTGCTACCAGGATTCTCTTCTCGGTCAAGGTCAAGGTGCTTGGAGAGTGGCTTTGGCCTGTGGTTGGGTGACGAGGGTATCATCAATGCTTAAACGAGCACAATCCTCTATATTCTAACAGTACCCACCAGATGGTGCGTTAGCTTCTAGGTGGGATCATCTGTTTAGTTTAGTTTCTATTCTCTTGCTTGGTGCATTTAGCCTCTCTTGGATATTGATTGCTACCAGGATTCTCTTCTCGGTCAAGGTCAAGGTGCTTGGAGAGTGGCTTTGGCCTGTGGTTGGGTGACGAGGGTATCATCAATGCTTAAACGAGCACAATCCTCTATATTCTAACAGTACCCACCAGAAGTTCCAGACATCAATATCCCCAGCCATGGTCACATTACAAAACCAGGCACGATCACTGGAGGCCATGTTGTTTAATTTAATTCATCCAGCATCCCTGTGGATCTCAAACTATACATTTGTTTTTATAAATTGAAGTTTAATACTTTGCTAACACCTTCCTGTGATGGCCGAATGTTGGGATGTCCACTCCTCAGCGCAGATATCACCCTCTGTTCAACGTGACAAAGGTACACGAGTTCCATAAAAATGACTCTCAACTCGCTTATTAAATCAAGCATGGAAGTCACAATTCTATTCGTAGTGTTTATGTTGTGATGACTATTTTGGAAGAAGACTTATCTTTGGCATTTTGTATATTACCCCTATGATTTAATGTATTCAAAACACTTTTTACTAGTTATAATGGCCATCATTACTGGATCTGGTTGATGAGAGTTGGGGTAGTCTATTGTTATTGAAAACTCTCTATTTGGACTTTTTCCCTAAAGGAATCATTTAGAGGTGGGTTTCACAAACCGAAACTCTGTGTTTTCTTTGTAGAATTTTTTTCCTTTCGATGGATTTTATCCTCTGAATCAATTGCACTACTCTGGATTTTCCCTTGGAAACACTTTCTGTAAAAAAAATACGAAGTAAAAGTTTTCTAGTTATTCTAAATGGAAATGCCACAACCCTAAATTTCTTGTATTCTTTCTGCTTACAGAATAAGTAGGAAGTATCCCCGTTAATGATGTATCAACGAAGTCATTAATTCACTTCCCTATCGTATGATTCTAGCATGATTAAAACATCTCATTTAGGCTAGTCTTACTCCCTAGATTCTGTTCGCGCCCCTATGTTTCATCGTTCTAGACTATATGAATGAAATTTTGTTCTCTTTTTGAATTAAATTTACAGAATGGAAAATAAATGCATATATATGTTCTGTTTGATCATTGATAAATATTTGGTTCTGTTTAAAGTCTGAACCTACATATGCATGTAATAGTTCTGTTCGTGCATTGACTCATATTCGACTCTGTTAAAGTTTGAAATGTGTATGTATACATATAATAGCTCTGCATGTTCAATGATACATATTCAACTCTGTTTCAAAGTTATGAATTACATATACGCATATATTCGCTCTGTTCGTTCACTGGTACATATTCAATTCTATTTAAAAAAAAAATTGATTTCTAGAATTAAGTCTACAATTAAATTCTATAGTGTATTTACTGAATTTCGAATAGCCATTGTTCTAGGTTATTGCATGCATACCATCGTCATGGATCCCATTAGAGGAATAACCAATCCATCCAACAGAAGTAGAATACTGAATATTTAGGTATAGGAGAAGACTTACATCAGTTATACGATAATTAAAAACAAATACTAGAACTCCTTTCTATATAGCTAAAACATGTACAATATATCCAATTAAAAAAATCATTCAAACAGATGGAGTTTAGAGTAACATAGCTGAACTAAACTTGTAAAGAAAACAAATGGAACATCCACGTTCCTCCCAACCATAGAATCGAGTAGCCATGATTACTTGCCCGATTCACCCCCTAGCTTGACCATGAGTCCATAAGGGAAAACTTGGAAATCCCTCTACAACACTGTCCTTCAATTCAGTCCCTTTTATCTTGCCTCACACCCTTTCAGTGTTCATAACAGCAAGTGAAAAATATCATAAACAAACTCTTTCCCCAAGCATACTCAACAATGTCCTGCTTCCTCATATATGCTTATTTTTAACTTGCCTAGGTCTTTTCCCTTCCTTGGAATTTTCACATCTTCCTAAATCCCTGATTTTCAGGGGCTGCCAGTGGCCAAATCACTAATTTGGCACTTGTAAAATTCAGCTTAGGGGTAGTTCCAACATGTTCCCCACTTATGGAGTCATGGTCAACTACTTTTAACCTGCCTGTTCCATTTGTCTTCCTGCAATCAATATAAAATATTCTATTTTTTAATCAAGTCTCATTGTCAAAATAGTTAGTTGGGTCAAGTCCAATAGTCATAATCATTTATTACATTTAACAAATTCGAAATTCAGAATCGCCAAAAATGGCAAAACTTTCCAAGTTCGAATTTACCAAAAAACAGAATAATTTCCCAGAAATTTAAATTTCCAAAATGTTTTATTTTGGGGGATGTCACATAGTAGATATGTCACCTTTGAGGAAGAGATAGCTTGTTGAATATCCATAGAATATTATATGGACATTGATAGTGAGAAGAAGGAAGAGGCAATACATCCTCCCCCTTCAACAGTTTAGAGGGAGACAATTATAGATCCAGTTGATCCAATTGATCCAGTTGATGTTCCCAAAGACATTGTAGTAGGCCAGAAGAGGCATGCATGGGATCAACAAAGTCTACAGGATGTAGAGGGACATTCAACTCCTCTTGGTACATTTCAAGAGAGAAAGAGACCGTGGATATTTTCAATCTATGTTTCAGCTATGAGCCACATCATTGGTATTAAGCCTTATTATCATGGAGAAGCAACAAGTTAGTATGTTTGGAAAGATTTCCTGACCAAATAGTATCAATCCATCATGAAGAATGATGTGTGGGATATTGTTCCAAGACCCAAAGGGAATTCTGTAGTGACTTCCAAGTGGATCTATAAGATCAAACATGCAGTTGATGGAAGTGTGGAGAAGTAGAAAGAAATATTTATGGCTAGAGGATTCTCTCATGTGGAGGGAATAGATTATGAGAAAACATTTGCTCCTATTTCCTTATACACTTCCATCCATACGATTATTTCCCTTAATGCCTCCTTGGGTTGGAGACTACATCAGATGGATGTGAATACAACTTTTCTCAATGGTGAGATTGAGGAAGAATTTTACATCGAGCATAAAGATGGATTCGTGATACATGAGAAGGAGTCTCACGTATTCACGTTGAAGAAATCACTGTATAGACTAAAGAAGTCACCTCAAGAAATTACTGTGACGAGTGCCTGATTTTTTTCCTATATATTGATGACTTATTCCTCATCGGTTCAGAAAGCCTTATTGTTGAATGAAAGCATGAATTGGCTTCTAAAATTGAGATTAAGGACCTTGGTATGATGCACTACTTCTTGGGACTAGAAGTATGGCAGAGGACTCATGAGATTTTCCTGAGTCAAGGAAAATATACAGTGGACATATTGAATAAATTGAGGATGACAGACTAGAGATGCATGCCTACATCGATGGTGATGAATTTGAAGAAAATGAATGAGGCTTCTTATGATTCAAACGATATTGATCCACATTTTTACAAACAATGGATTGGAACATTGACGTATCTGGTTAACACTAGACTTGATACATGCTATGTAGTGAGTATACTCAGTCATTTTATGAGTCATCCGAGACAAACACACTGGATAACAGCGAAGCATTTGCTGAGATATTTATGAGGCACAATTGGTTACAGGCTGAGATATGCCTCTAGTATAGATATGAGATTGCAGGGATATGTCGATGCAGATTGGGAAGGGAGAGAATTGGATCGGAAGAGAACCTCTGGTTCTTGTTTTACTTTGGTATCTGCCATGATTTCCTGGTGCAGGAGGAAAAAAGCTTATGCATCTTTGAGTACCATAGAAGCATAGTACATTGCATTATATGTGGTAGTCCATGAAGTAGTGTGGCTTTACAATCTCCTTCCAAACTTAGTTGGACATGAGATGGATTCCACCATTATCCATTGTGATAACCAAATTTGTGTGAAGCTCTCCGAGAATCATCTATTTCACAATAAATCGAAACACATCGAGATCAAATACCATTACATCAGAGATATGGTGCAGAGGAAAGAAGTACATGTGCAGTACCTTTCTATAGACGATCAAGTTGAAAATGTCTTCACCAAACCAATTTCCACGAAGAATTTTGAGTACTTTCGTGAGAGACTTGGCGTGGTGGAGAATGCCTCCCTATCTGAGAGGGAGTGTTGATGATTGCAGCCTCTTGAAACATTCTCCAGGTCATTATCCTTTGGATTGAGTTGAGATGATCTGCGAGAGCACCCATGTGGTGGGTGAGTCATACTCCTCTGGACTAAGTTGAGATGGCATGTGAGGTCTCTTGTCGTGCTCGTCTAGGCTGAGTTGAGATGACTTGAGATGGTCTCCTGTGAGACTCCTATGGAATTACTTGAATAAAATTGAGATGACTCTAGAGATAGTACTCCTATAGACTTAGTTAAGTTGATAAGTTGAGATTGGTGTCCCTGTGGGTGACCATAGGTGGACGTGTCCCTAGTGGCAGAGCACTAGAGGATGTGTGATATCCCTTGTTATATTTTCAAAGAGTAAGAATTTGGTAAAACCATAATTTGTATTATAAAGGGTACAAGTTGCCCACACCATGTAAAGATAACTAATATTGTGTAAAATTAAATCATATTTATGATTTTTACAAGTTGACCCCATTTTTCCAATAGACACATCCATTTGATGTGCTAGGTCATGTATTTATAGGAGAGTTAGATCTCCATTGTGGATCACTCACTCACACTTGTTTCATTATCTCCATGCCTACATGTAGGGATAAAGTACACACTTCTCTTAGGCACAATCTTTCTTGGTCATAGAGAACCCTCTTGTGTGCACTAGGGTTTGTGGTAAAAGGGTGATCTTCTCTTGACTCCATAGAAAAGGATTGTTTTGTTTTTCCCTTGACTGAGAAGGGTTTTCCAAGGATAACTTCTTGGGTTCTTATGCATGATTATTCTTTTTGTCATCTTGGTTACTGCATATATTCTATATTGTATTGTTGCATTGTTTATGGTTCAAGTTCATGCTAAATCGAGATAAATTGCATGTGATTGAGATAAGCATTAAAATTCAACACCATTATCATGTTATAAAAAATTCAACGTGACCCAATACTTTGAAATTCAATGTGACTTAGGATTGGTAAAGTTAATACTAAGTTTTTCGAACCAATTTCAAGACTTAATACCAAGTCGCTTGATCATGTCCACTAGACTTAATAACAAGTTTCCCAATCATGCGTGTTAGATTTAATACTAAGTCTCTTGATCATGTTCTCTAGAGTTAATTTTAGGTATGTCGATCCATGCGTTAATGCTAATGTGAAGTCCTCTCACTCACGTGTTGAAGTTAACATTAAATTTCCCAATGGGTAAGTGTTATAAGCTCATACTTAGAAAAGGGTTACATAGAGGGAGTTGTGGGATATGGACTCTTCGCACCACATGACTATCAGTCACACAAATATTTAACATATTTTAAAATAAAACCCTTTACCATTTTCACTTATTATTTAATTATTTTAAATGAAATTTAACTCCTTTTTTACATTTTAAAATATATTTTAAAACTGACAAAATCCTAATTTACTTAGGATTAAAATATTTGAAGTTGTTTTTAAGAATGGTATGCATTAAACTCAGGTCAATTCTATTCATAGACTCCAAATGAAGAGCACTTGCGATATCACCTCATTACGAGAAACTTCAAAGACTCATAATTTCTTCATACAATGTCGGATTAAAGTTCCTTATTTTATGTCATGAAGAGCACAAATAGACACTTCTAGAGGAATTATTTTTTATTCCATTTGAACATTTCATTGATGCCATGGCTGACAGGGCCAATTTAGGCAAGCAATCTTTGGTCATCGTTTTGGAACTTTCGGGAATCAGAATTCAATTTTGTGAGTTAGGTTGGAATAATAATGGAAATAATCATTGTTATAGTCCAAAAATACCACATCTGTGCATCCAAGACATTTCCCTATCCATTTGCATACTTTCCCAAAAATATTGTTGAGGCTTCCTTCTAAAAAATTATTTTTTGGATAGTGTACACGCCCTGCTACACTAATGGCATGCGTACACACATGAGTTGCATGCTAGTTATCCCACATACATATTATTTTTGCATGCTATTTATCCCACATTTACCTCCAAAAGTTATAAAAAATATAAAATTGCACGAATTTCGGTGGAGTTTGCGGGTTATGGAGGGTTTACTAACCATTTTACCCCTTGTAGCCCATCCCCAAATCAAATAACCATATTTTTATCATATAAAAAGAGGTCTTGGAGAGTCACTTAGACAAACGAAAAACATAATATAGAAACTCTGTCAAAATACTTTCCCTCTCATTGCCCAAGATTTGCATCTTGTTATGAATTTTAGCCTCATCTTTCTCCTCTAGCCATTTTCTCTATGCAACCTTTCCTCCTTCCATTGATGGTATATTGGTTATGAGAGTATAATGTGGGATTGATGCACTTGGAGCCATGACAAAGGAGCATGGAATTGGTTCGTAGAGAGGTCGTAAGAAAAGGTTGTAACATTTTTATGTTGAATTTGAATAAAACAAATTATCTTTGTCCAAAAATCCTATGTTTACATGTTCTTGTTAATTTGAGCATTTATATCTGTTTTTATGCTGTTTAAGTGATTGTTAGCGATTTTATATGTTGTTGCATTGTATTCTTAACCCCTTGAAGGTCATATTTTGGAGGAAATCTATGATTTAGGAGGCAAAAACAAGCGGATGAGGTCTACATCTGCTGTGAGGATTGAAGGTGTACTCATTTACCCTCTCTTCTCTATTTCTCTTCTCACTTAGTCTAGATGATTTTGGGGTAGATTATAGGTAGATCAGTCTTTTAAGGGATTTGTCACTCTAACTATTCCTTAGAACCAATTTAGGGATAATTTTCCCATAGAAATCATAGAACTAACCTCTTTTGGGGATGAAAATTCCAATTCAACGGACGCCGAAAAATTATGCTCAAGGGATTTTTTTTTAAAAAGTTTGTGTCCCGAGTTTGCCGATGATTTAACCAAATTAAATATTGTTAGTTCCTATGTTATCTGTGATATATAGGATCTTATATAGATTTTTTACATTGCAGTGGTGCATCACTATAATGAAATTATAAATCTGCCAAAACAATCTACTGACGTCCATATTATTTATTGTTGTGCAAGAGTTGGGAGGACCAAAATTATTCTGAGGTGTGTTTCAGAGTCAACACAATACCAATATGTGTTATTTTAAACCCATATGATGTAATATATTCTTTCACAATGAATATTTATTCATAATAACAAGAAATCCAAACTAAAGAAGCTCATGTGGTACACAAATGCAAGTTGTTGGCAATACAAATTGATTTGATTATGACTGCAATATGGAGCTAGTTAGGCATAATAAGAAATACGTGACCAGCAATCTGAATAGGTGTGGGGAGTTTAGTCATCATAAATGTAAGGATATTGATTGATAAGCACAACAATATGGCATCTGAGCCTCGAAGGGGGGACGAGATAGGATTCAAGGTGAAGGTGATCCATGTTGACCTGATCAACATTAGCGAGAGGGAGAATATCATCATAAATTCAATTGCTATGACGAGAGGTTGAAGTTATTTCACTTACGCATTTACGACAAGAGAGGGAAAATTGTCAACAACTAGTGCATCAGGGGCAGAGAGGTGATCCTCATCGACAAGCATTGTAAAAAAGAGAAAGGGAGGGATCATCATTGAAATGCGATGCAACAATGTGTTTAGAAGGGAGTAAGTTGGTGAAAGGTGTTCACATGGAGAATATAATCATGTGACCAATATCGGTGACACGACATTGATCATGCAAACTTCACCATAGATGAAGATGTGGGTTAGTGAGGTTTTGGGGAAGCATGATTGCATGTCATCCAGGTTCAATGGGAGGTGGATGATGAAATGACGAGAAAATAAATGGTGTGTCAAAGAAAAGGTGGAAGAAGGATTCGTGTGTAGAGGAGAGGGCTCGCTAAGTTGCAGATCATGGGGTAGATATGATCTAAAGAGTAACTAAAATGATAAGGTGGTGAGAGTAAGAGGAAAAAATTGGGTGTAGCCATTTTCGGGAGGGAGAGAGTGTGAGGGTTTTGGTGGGAAGAATTGAAGGGTGGTCTAATTTCTTGTCTTGTATAGTGGCTAAGACAAGAAAATTGGGAGGTTATTGTGTGAGAGAAATAAGTGGTGAAACATTGGGTGAAGCCTAAATATCTCTAGTCTTTCCTAACTGATAAGCAAAAAATATAGAGGCTCATGAAATTTACTTTTAATTTCAAAAAATTATGGAAGTAATGCGTAATAGTTACCTCAAAGATTCCATTGTGGTGGGATCATTAGAGATGATTGTATATCATCTAGCAAAGCTCGTTTGTTGTAGATGGAGGATGAATAATGATGAATTTTATTTCCTTAAACCACATCACGGTCTAGGTTGGTAACTCCATCTTCGGGATGATATAGGTTTAGGATAAATAAATATTTTTCATTAGGTGAGTATATATATATATATATATATATATATATATATATATATATCTTCGGTTTTACTCCACTTCGCATAAGATTACTAGCTTGGTGGAGTCACCACAACTTCACAGACCTAGTTCCACGCACATAAAACATCCATATCCAATGCAGAGATATATGCATATCCCCTAGTCTGGTCAAGCTTTCCTTTCCATTTCTTCCTGACTTATTTAGTGCATTATTAGCATTCGGTGGATGGGGAAAATGATGTCCTTTTTAGCATGATAGGGGATGACTGCCATCTTATGAGATTTATTTTTATATTTTCTACACCTCACTATATAAGAATATCCTTTTTGGGTTTTCATCCTTCAGAGTTTGACACTTAGCCTTTCACATGAGAAGTCACTTAGTGTGTGGATGGTTCCTCCATTACATATGAACTACTTGCTAGAAAATATGTGAGAATGACCATTGATTAACCAATATCTTCATCCATGGCTTAATTATTGTCACAACATCGACAAATAATTCAAACTCATTTTCAAAGAGATACCCCTAATTCCTCTCATGAGCTATGAAAGACATTCAAGTTGATTCATGCCTACTTTCAGTGATAAGGAGATGCCCTTATGCATTTGATGGAATATAATTAAAGGTCATAAAACAACATAATTGAAAAAACAAACTTCTTTGAATGGAAAATATGGCAATGAAAGAATGGGAAGAAAAGTGTGGAATTAGGAGAGATGATGTATTCAGGGTTAGAGATGAATTCAATCCAATTTCTTGCTGAAACTAAAAAATTAATTCTTTTAGATGAATGATGATCAACAATATGTATTTAGAAAATGTAGTTGACTGATAAAGAAACTATAGATTGAGTTTTTCCAGCATCTTAGAGAATATTCACACATTTCGACCAGCTAGAAGTTTGCAGCCTCTTGAAACGATAAATTCATGTGAAAGTTAATACATGTAATACTTGTTGAGATGGGTTCCAGTGCTATTCTTGACCAATAAATACACTTCTCATTATGATTTTTCAACCTTCACTATTGCAATGTTATGCTTTATATAAGGAATTTTATGAATTTCTATTAGTCATCCATAACATGCTCTATTTTGGTTGTGACTTTCTACGTTCCCCAACTCAAGAGATTCTCTGATTACAAACATGCTCATATCTTTATTAGCTCAAATCAAAATTGTGATGCCAATTTCACATTTTTGTACTTGCATGGCCAAATTGTTCAAGGTATAATATTGATTTCAACATAAAAACTTCCATAAATAATTTTTCTTAAGAGAACCATGCTCAGAAGGATCAATAATAGAATTCAAAAACCAAATCCATGAATCAGATTCCTAGGTGTCATGTTCTTCGAGTCATAGCTTTGCTTCAAGAAAGAAAAAACCTCCAAACAAGGAGTGTGCAATCCAATAATAAACATATATAATCAATCCAAACTAGTGATCAACGATCTGAATTGTTTTATTTGCCAATTTTGAACATCATTATCTAACCCGTAAGAAAATTCAACTTAGCACAATGTGAGATAAGATAATTCCTTCTAGAAAATATCTATATAGAATTCAAAACCATGACTAAAGTTTGTATTCAAACACACTGGACCATACCTGTACGGGTGTCTTAAATTAGACCATTAGTCTTACGAGTTTTCATTGTTATGATTTTTTAATCATAGTGATATTTTCACTAGTACAAAATGAAAGATAAAGGATCAAGAAAATGATTAAAATCCACATATAAATAACCACTTTTGATTTTTCTATAGTTGGTGGCTAATTTTTTATCTCTTATCACGCTACCAAAAATATGGTTATATTTATTTTTGGTCATGTAGTCATTAATTTGGTCATATATATTATATTTATTTTGGTCATTAATTAATATATGACCAGATTAATAACCAGAACACATGATATAAATGACCAAATTAAATATGACAACATTTTTTGGTCATGTGATAAAAGACTAGAAATTAACTACCAAAACTTTCACTTGGTCATTTATATGGTGACTTATCTCTCATTTTTTAGTCATTTTATATGCAAATTTAAGTCATTTTGTTTGATCACTTATCTTTCACTGTTTGGTCACAAGTTGCTACTATCTCAATCATCCTCTCCGATACAATTATGGCATTGTACTCTATGACGACCTTAAGGTACTCGTGTAATTCTTTCCATGAAAATATTATGAACATGATGGATATTGATGCAGCCACCTCTGAGACGATCTATTTCTTGAGACTAATTATCTCATTTTCCTTAGATTCAATCTTCATGTGCCTTTCATGTATCTTTGCACTTGATAGATGGGCAAAAACAATATGGAAAGCTCTTATGGCTGGGATGAGAATCTAATTTTATTAAGTGTTCTTTTGATGCTTCAATCCCCATATTTTTTTCTTTTGATGCACAAATGAGTTAATTTGATTAGTACTCCCTTCCTCTTCTTGTGGCAATAACTTCATTTTCTCGACGAACCGGGGGGCAGTCCCACAGTCCCTTCTGTTGTGCTGATTTCATTAGTAGTCCCTTCCTCTTCTTGTGGCAAGAGCTTCATTTTATTCACGAACCGGGGGGCAGTCCCACAGTCCCTTATGTTGTGCTATATTTTCCAGGGGTGCTTTCAATATTATGATCATTGAAACCTTAGACACCATTATGTTTTCACTATCCAACGGATGTGTATGGGACGTAAATCTAGGATCCATATAGGTCTGAAGTTTCGGAAATCACATGAAGCACATATGCAACACGTGAGGTATGATGACATGAAAAAATGAGATCGTTCGCTTGGCTTGAACTGCACAACTCTTTGTAGTGCGTCCGCAAGGTTGTTAGAGATGATCCTTGAATAGTTGAAGTTTGTCTCGAGTTTTAGTGCTTGATACATATTCAGACCTCGGCGAAGCAACAAAGACTTGGTATTTAGTTTCCATACTGCCAACACATCAAGACTACTGTATTTCTCACATCCACCCTGATTTGTTCTGTCAGATATATTCATCCTTTACTTCTCTCAGAAGGTGTTGGTTCATTCCACCGTCCTCCTACTAGCTCAAGAAGATCATGTTCGGCTATGAAAGCATCCATTCAGAGCTAAGAAATATGGACTGGGATCTTAGTTTATAAATATTTTGAATGATAATAAACTTATCACATATAATTAAGTTATGAGCTTACTCCAATTTAATTTAGGTCAAATTATTATGAGTTTGATGGATTTAATTTAGGTAGACAAGTTAACAATAATTCCTTCCAACCATTCTAATTAAACTTAATTGATAAAAGACTATTTTATTAATATATTTGACAAAAAACAATACTTGTGTAAGAATATCTAAGACTACACCCTTTTCTTACCCATCATTCTTTACCTGCACATATTTAGATGCAAGCCATCAGTCCCTTTTCTTTGCATCATTCTTTACCTATGCACATATTTAGATGCAAGCCATCATTCTTTACCTACACACATGCAAGCTATCATCACAAGAGTATTTAAAAAAAAAAAAAAGTAGCTAATCAAATTGAAAGACGCGAGAGCAATAAAAACAAATAAGAAGTAGCTAATCAAATTGAAAGACACGAGAGCAATAAAAACAAATATTTACGCCGAAAGGCGTATACCTATTGACAATGGGCAGAATTAATCACTTTTTAATCATAAATTTTTACGCCGAAAGGCGTATACCTATTGACAATGGGCAGAATTAATCATCTTTTAATCATAAATTTCAATCTTACCGTTCGCAATTTAAGATGCTAGCATATTCTTCGTCATCCTCTCTAATCAATGGATGAGATTTTAATAAATTAACATCCGCTCATTTATAAAGACGTCCGTTTATGTGATTACCTTTTTACATTTACTAAATCACATTAAAAAATTACTTGCAGACCACCAGATTGCCACGTTCAGTGATTAAGAGATAATCTATTAAGCTGGCCACAAATTGTTACAGAGCAAATACATATGGCCGCATGAAAACGATTCGGTTCGGAGAAACGATTCGGTTCATAATTCGGTTCGGAGAAACGATTTGGACAAAGGAACGAGTTCCTGCGCGGAGAAGGAGTTTCCTGCGCGTTTATTTTCCTGCGCGGAGAAGAGTTCCGTTTATTTCCCTACGCGGAGAACGCGGAGAACGAGTTCACTGCGCGGTTATTTTGTAAATTAAAATGTTTATTTTGTAAATAAAATAGACTAAAAAAATTAGGTTTTGTTTTGTAAATGAAATAGAATAAAAAAAATTAGGGTTTGTTTTGTAAATTAAAAAAAAAAAAAAAACAATTAAAATTTGTTTTGTAAATAAAATAAGCAATAAAAAAATAAAAAAATAAGTTAGAATTTGTTTACAAATAAAATATGCGTTTCGGCGTTGATCAGCCACAATTATGTGGCTGTGCTAGTCTTACATTGCTTGTATTTCAATACTACAAACCTTCCAACATAGAGCTCGAATGTATAGTGGGATCCATAAAATTTATTTCATTCTTCTTCGGATCAAAGATATTTGAATTAAATTTGAGTAAGTGTCAATTTTACCGATGTGAATTCCCTTCAAATAACTTAGATTCGTTAGTTTGCAATTTGTGAGAAAGAACCGATAAAGCCACAAAGATATGAACCAAAAGTGAAGGGTATGGCGAAGTATCTGTTAAGGTTCCATGCATTTGATGATCAATCGTTGACATCATTAATTAATCTCAGAAACGTCAAACACAGGCCATGACTTGCGTTTGAGCAACAGCCGTCCGCAATTAGTATGTGCGTGAATTACAAGATACACAAAATCTTAATCTTGACCTTTTCTCAACGAGATCTTGCCTGTTCATGGATGGTTTCATCCTGTCTTTAATGGTCGGGACGCAATTATAGCACTGGTTAAAATTAAGACTCGTCAAAACCCTATTTTGATTAATGGGGTCTTACATCGATAAGTGACCACTTCTCTCACATTTCACCAGTGAAAAATGTCAAAATGTAAAACGTTTATTTTAATTAAATTTGGGTTAGCGTTTATTTTACCGATGCGATTTAGCTGCAAATAACTGTGATTCAGTAGTTTGCAATTTGTGAGAAAGAACGGACAAAGTCACAGAGATACGAACAAACAATGAAGGGTATGGTGAAGTTTCCGTGAAGGTTCCATGCATTTGATGATCAATGATTGACATCATTAATTAATCTCACAAACGTCAAACACCGGCCATGACTTGCGTTTGAGCAACAGACTCACAAACGTCAAACATCGGCCATGACTTGCGTTTGAGCAACAGACGTCCGCAATTAGTATGTGCTTCAATTACAAGATACACAAAATCTTAATATTGACCTTTTCTCAACCAGATCTTGCCTGTTCATGGATAGTCTTGCATGTTCATGGATGGTTTTGTCCCGTCATTAATGACCAGAACGAGTTCTGGATTTGAATAAGAAGAAATACACATTTTTAGCCTACTCGGATTGTATCATAATAGATCATTAATCTAAAAATTCATTTATCACACAAGCGTTCATAGAATATTTTTTTTCATTTAGTGTTGGAAAAATATCATGGCTCAAACCAATCTCCATGCTTATTTCAAAGATTGTTTTTTTTTTGGGTTGGGGAAGCAATTCAAAACAAAATTAATGCCTCATTACGCTCTAACATTTTCAGCATGGCCATGGGAACGGTGAAAAATCGAGGAGGGGTCTAATATTGACTTTTGTGTGTTAGAAAAAAAGGATAAAAAACAATAAAATAAAACAAATGTCGAAATAAAATACAGAAGATACACAAAACAATATAGACATAGATATATGTGGTTCACCTAGTGTGGGCAAGAGAAATTGACACATCCTTCTTTTTTATTATCTAGCAAATGAAGGGATACAACCTACAACACACCCGCACTAACTTCCTCTTCTTTCTTTCACAAACTCCTCTCTCAGAATACAATATTCGGAATGATACATAGCAGCAATACATTTCCCTCATAAAAGAGGATTTCCTTCTAGGGCAAAAAACCCTAGCATAACTTGTACAGTGAGATTTGTGATCTTATAATGAACCATCTAGATTTACTATAAAATTACAATATACATTCAGA